>PVJA010021280.1:0-22018 GCA_004027025.1 Myocastor coypus
AAATGCCTTGCCTAGTGCTGTCACCTAAGTCAGAATCAGTGTCTGATGTACTCTGACCTGTCTACTTATAGAGCTTTGCTCTTTGCTCTACTACTCACTTTAATAGGCAGAAAAGCTCAGCTCACCCCAGCATTTCTACAGGGGTCAACTCCAGAAATAGTTTCTTTAACAGTGACAATAGAAGAAACACAAATTCTGCAAGCACATAGTTTAAAATGATTACTTTAGGCCATGGAACCAAAGGAAGTGGTTATCTTTATTGCACATGACAAGCAATACAGAGTTTATCATTGCTGAGAAGCAGTGCCTAGATTTCTTTTATGTATATGCATTTTAAGAGAGGATGTTTGGTGATTGGTCATTCTTTTATGCTAAAATTATAATTCAACATTATTTGGGCATGTGAACCCTAAGGGTAAACATAGCATTTCATAGACCTTTGATGAGTAAGGGGCTCCTAAATGTATGGTAGAAACATTTTTAAAGGTTAGTATGGTGATAATCATTTTTACTTTTTCAAGAAATATTTTTAGTGGGGGACAAGAGATACTATATGTAATGACAAGCAACAAAGTGGTACAATTTTTTTCCATTTAAAAAAATTAATAGCAACTTATGCAAAGGAAACATTTGGTAAATACAGTGGATGGCTACTTTCAAATACCAGAAAGCCTTTTTTGTAATGTTTCTTGAGAATCTTTGAATGCTGGTACTTTTTGATTGGTTCTTTGTCTAGAACATTATTCTAAGATAACAATCAGATATGATGAAAAGCTTCATACAGTCTAAATACCCCACATCATATCCATACATGATTATTGGTTATTAATTTTATAGTATGTAATTTCATGCAGAGGTTAAATAATTCCTTTAAGGAATACTTACAGGAAAAGATCTGCTGCACATTAATTTAATTTAAAAGTATATGCAAATTATGAATATATACTCAAGGTTTGAATAGAAAAAGGGAAAACAATAAATCAAAAACTGGAAGAAAGCACATCTAGCTGGTTAATGGCTAGCTTTTCATTCATAAAGGATAAGCAGATTTATCTTCTGCCAACAATATGTGTTACTTTTTATAATTGTAAATTACTGTATTTAAAAGAGCACTGTATAACTAGTTTGTATTCTTTTCTGATAAATTATAGCCCTATTGTTTTGGACTTACTAGACATTGTCCTGTGTCTACAGAGTGGAATTAGTAATAGCTGTAGTAATAGCTGTAGTAAAAAAAAAAAAAAAATACTGTATTTTAACAAAAGAAAGTCAATCCTATCTTTTTGATTATTAATCCAACCACTTCAGTTTCATATCAGATCTTTGGCTGACATGCTTTGATTCCAAAGCAGATGTACTTAACTAACCACAGAGAAATGCTTGCATATGTCAGAGTAAAATCCAAGTGATCACTTATTTTGCCTTGGGCGTGCACTTTTGTAGAAGCAGGCTTCTGAGTCTGAGGCCTTTCAGTAAGTAGTGAAAATCCAGAAAGATTGATGTAGTCATTTTGTATTAGAGATTTCTTTTCACCACTAAGACATTTAGCACTCACCTGCATCTTAATGCATGCACATAGTTTCTTTTCAAGCATCTGGGATCTAGGTAAAATTACTCTTCCCTTTTAAGTGATGTATGTGGCCATCTGATCCCAGGGCCTAGCAAGGCTTCCAAGTGATTAGGGGAATTGGTGGTTGAGGTAGCAGTAGTTAATAAGGTGATTCCGAAATCCATACCTAGAATAATGCTGCCTGTCTCTTTTAGGTAGACACCTCTTTTAGGTATGTGATCAGATGGTCACATACATTACCTAAAAGGGAAGAGTAATTTTACCTAGATCCCAGATGCTTGAAAAGAAACTATGTGGATGCATTAAGATGCAGGCCTTTTGCTCTGGATAGGGATGTGAGTCAGATATTTCTTACTTGAGAATCACTGTCCAATGAGACACTTGAATCCCAAGATAGGCCAAATAAGATTCTAGACCCTCTCAAAGATGGTTTACACATGCATATATTGATAACTTGGTCTTTTAGGACAACTTTGTTGATTTCTTGCTGTGCAACCTAGGATCATTCAGATCAGAATTTTCCATTGTAGTTAATCCCAGTTGCTCAGGCTTTAATGCAACTCCATAATTCTGTCCTACATTAGGATCCTTCATTCTGTATTGTTCTGCGCGACACTTTAGGTGACATTTCTCGCTATAAATTAGCTATTTCTTATGACATAGGAATCTTATTCCTATCAAGGAGAGTTAATAATCTTGAATTGAAATCACAACTTTTTATTTTGGAAAAGAGTTCTCAATCAAATAGTTTTGATTTAAAGTTGTAGAGAGATGACTTATTAGTTACTTTGTAACTGCCTTTTTCTCAAATCCCGATGGAACACTATCAAAATATAAGATATTAAATATGCTGATTTAGTTACTAGCTTTACAAGTATCCTACTGAGGATTATTCTTTTATAGCAAAGTATTTGTTAAAGTTTTTGAAATCAGACTTCTTTTTTTTAAAAAAATAGCCATGTATTTATTTATTTATTTATTTATTTATTTATTTATTTATTTATTTATTTATTTAATTGGTACAGTGTCTCACTACATAGCTCAGAATTGCAGTGATCTTCCCATCTCAGCCTCCTCACTGTTGGGATTACAGGCACACAACACCATGCCCAATGTTGGTTGCTGTCATGATGCAATTAAGGTTCCAGGGCAGCATGGCATGCAATATCGTGGATTGAACCGGGGTCCTTGTGCTTGCCAGGCAGGTGCTTAGACTGTTGAACTATCTCCTCAACCCTAAAATCAGATTATTTTTAAAATTACTATAGAGAGTAAAAAATGAAGGAAAGATAAATACTTAAATGTAATTAGAAGTTAAATGAGAGCAGATCAGTAACCAAGAATATAAACCTTAAATTTAATTCCCTAATCCTTTATTGTTTACATTTATTTCTTATGGGCTCACCTGATCTGCATGCATCTATTCTCAGGAGTAATTTAAGCAAGGATTTCTTTGGTCTGTTATGCCTTCCTCCCTGTAGCATCTTTGGGGGCACTTTCTCTTTTCTGGAGAACCTTGACAGTTCCTGTTGACATATAGCACAGACTGCTCCCTTTAGGGTAAGGAACTCTTGGCTCCCTCTGTCCTCTCTCCACCACCAGAGAGAGATCACAAAGAAAGTGTCTGTCATCACCACAGTAGTGTTGAATAAAATGGGTTCTTATTTTAGCAAGTAACTTAGTGGTGGTTGTCAGCATGCTGTGTGTGTGTGTGTGTGTGTGTGTGTGTGTGTGTGTGTGATATTGGCTTGTTGCTACAGGGTCTGATCCTGGCAGATTACAACTCTGTAGCTAGTCATTTTCTATTTATTTGAACCTATTTCTCCAGTCTACTGAGCTTTCACTGGCTAGCATCAATTCAGACACATTGCAATTCCTCAGAATCTCTATCCCCATCAGATGGTTCGATCTATGAGAAATTTAGCTAGAGGCATTTAGACAAAAAAGAAATATTGTGGCTGGGGAAGCATTTAAGTTAGAGGAGGCAGCCAGGGCTGTTTTATTACTTAGGCCTGTGTCACCTGTGATGACCCATGAGAGTGGAGAATATTGATCGCTTGTCACTCAAGACATTCAGCAGATTGCATTGACAAAGCTTGGCAGGTCTCTAATAGCAGGGTTACTGGCCTTGGCTGCAGCCCAAGGGAAAACTCTGCAGGCCCTATTACTTGGCAGCCTTTAACTCCTATAGAATTGGGAGCAAAGACATGATTTTATGGCTTTAAATGATTTTTCCTGCTTGCTTTCTCTCCCACCCCTTTTAATTTCATTTCTCTTCTCTTCAGTTTTATCTTACCTTCTCTGATTTCTGCCATCCATCCTTTCTTATTATAGACGGTCATGGGAGTATTGTTTTTAGAATAACACAGACTGTGTGGATTAGGTAATGTTTAGCAAGGCTAACATAGGCCTAAGGTATTCTCTCCTTTTGAGACTACATGTATAAGGCCATATTGTTTGGAATCTTATACTATGCCTGTTAATATATTTGAACTTGTGTTTTAGGCCTTTCCTGGCTTTTATCTTGTTCTACCTTTCCCTACTTGATGCAGATTTTTACTCTTCTTCATTCCTAATAGTTAGACTTGGTTTAGGCTTTTAACCTTATGTAATCCTGAGGTCCAGCAGAATGAAATACTTTGATACCTAGAAATAACCACATTGATTCCAACTGATTTGACCAATCAGTAGCATTCTCTCATAGACATTGTCGCTTTTAACTAGAAATTCAAATTATTGTCTGTATTGAACATTTTTTCCTCACTTCAGTTGTCCTCTAATGGAATATTGTTCTATAATTAGTATTTCTGTCATACTACCATTTGATTTATTAAAAAACAAAACAAATGTTCTCTAAAAGAACAGTCAATTTTGTTATCTCTTCTGTGTTTCTGAGGATAGAAATGTCATTATCCCCATTTTGAGCAAGAATAAGTTGTTGGATAACTGCTCTTCTAATCATAAGCAATTTGAATGTTTTCATTCCATATTCTCACCAAAACTTACAGTCTTCTAGTAGGTCAGATACAAGTGAAAAAATCATATACTCTGTATGAACCTCTGAGTGATTAGCTATTTTTTTCCTCCTCTCCTTCCTCTCCCTAATTCCTTTCTTTGTCTCTTCTATCCCTCTCCATGTATATCTCTCCTCTTTTCACTCTCCCTTTCTTCTTTTTCCTTTCCCTCTGTCCAGACCTGACCTGACCTAACCTGTCCTGTCCTGTCCTGTCCTGTCCTGTCTGTCCCCCTTCTTTTTGTTTTATATAGTCTTTAAATGTGTATCCCAAGCCGGGCATGGTGGCGCACACCTGTAATCCCAGCACTCGAGAGGCTGAGGCAGGAGGATTGGTGCGAGTTCGAGACCAGCCTGGGGTACCAAAGTGAGCTCAAGGCCAGCCTGAACTGCATAGCGAGACCCTGTCTCAAAAATAAATAAATAAATAAATAAATAAATAAATAAACAAATAAATGTCTATCCTTCCTTTTTTTTACAGTGTTTCATACTTGTCAGTAATCTTTGCTGACTACATGCATACATAATTAGTGCGAAAAAATTCTGATCTTTGCCTAGACTCTCCTCTAAATAAGTACATTTGGTGTACAGAATTGAGTACATGGTCTTGTTTTCCTGGCTCATAAGTACAGGTCAGTCATAAATATGACACATTGCATTGGTTTTATATTTACATTCTAGTATTTTGTCACAGATAGACTCTTACTTATTAGAGAGTCATTTAATTTCTCTGACCCCCACTTTCTTCACTTGTCAAATTGCTTACCAAAAATAAATTAATTAAACCAGGTACTTCGGCAGTGCTTGTAATTCTACCTGCTTTGTAGGTAAGGCAGGAGGATTACAAGTTCAAGATTCTGCCTCAAAGAAAATTAGTATGTGTGTGGTACGGAAGGGGTATAGTTTGTGGTGGAATGCTTGCCTAGCATGTGTAAGGCCCTTTCTTCAATCCCAAGTACAGTAACAAGAAAAAGACTATGGTATGTGAATTATATTTTATTAATACATGAATTAGCTTATGTTAGTTTGTGGCATAGACACTTTTTTATTTTAGGCAACTATGAAGGTCTCAGAAGGGAGAATGAAAATGAGTACTTGGGCCAGTATTTGAGGACTAGGTGGCACTCCTGGAGATAAAAATGTGAACATTATCAAAAATGGCTGTGTACCCATTAATATAACACTTTGAGCCACTTTAAATTAAACCACTTATCTGTGAAAGGTTTTATAATTCATATGACCTGAAATAATTTATACCTAATTAGATTTTGTCAACTGAATAATTTCACCTCATGTTGCTTCCACAGAATAATTTAAGCAACTGCATTTTATTCTCAAAATAGCTGTAAATGTCAAATTGATTTTGTTGACAGGATCAACACGTAGAAGAGCTTCTGGCAGAATTGTTTGTCAACTGAATCTATTCTGAGTCTGCACAATATGTGTAGATTGATCATGATTTAACTGATTTTTACAATTTGTTGCTTTCTTGGAAAGAAGGAACTGGCAGTGCTTATAAAAACGGTTATAGCATTTCTGCTTGTCTAGATAGATAGGGTTTAAGTAGGAGGTTTCCCCTTCTCTGTATTACACGTCATGTCTTTTACTTTGTAAGTCACCTTTTGTGTAAGGGTGAGACCGCTATCAGTATTTGTTGTTTTTTCCATGAATGTTATAGTTGCCCCTATTTTAGCTTTTCATTGCTGAGGCATAGTATTTGACACCCGTAATTTATAGGACAAATTTAATTTGGCTTAAAGTTTCAGGACAGTCCTTGGCAGATGGGGTGTGGCAAAGCAAAGCTGATTAATTCATGTTGGATGGGAGGTAAAGCAGGATAACAGTGCCAGTGAGGAAGGGTATTATACATGGGCCCTATCTGTGACCTATAAGAAGCCACCAAAAACATGCTTCATCAATTCCCTAGGTACATCCTAAAACTAATTAGATTCACAATTTTTCCATTGTTGTGGAGTCTCACTGTATTCTTTCAGAGTGTTTTCCTGCTTAGAAAGTCAATCCTTTTCCCTCAAAATACCTGCCAATAGCCTAAAGTCCTTCTTTACTAGTTCACTCTAGTTATCTCAGTTATCTTTCCTTTCTCTTCTGCTGTTACCCCCTACTTGTTCCAGTCTTTTAGCAGGAGAGGTTGAAGTGCTGTCATTTGTAGATTTTCATATTGCAGTGATTCTAATCCTCTGTTTCATCCTTTCATGTAGAAAGTAATACTGCCTGTATTGCACACTAAAGTAAATAGACAGAACTTCTTGATGCTGGAAGGTGGCTGGATCAGATAGCGTGACAAAGGTCAAATGAGAAGGAATACACATCTTGAAATGTATATTTCCCTAGAAGTTTGGCTTAAGCAATTCTAAATTAAAACCAATCTTTGTAGCATTAAAAATGTGTTCACATTATGTTACCTAGAATTAATATCCTGTCTTGAGCTTAGCATTCCATGCATTCCAAGGACAATCTCTTTTTTTTTTTTTCCTTCAAATCAATCCTGTTTGTATCTAAATATTAAGAAATTAAGACTTCTACCTTGGCTACCTTGGAGTAATGATTTTGCTATTGTTTTTTTTTTCTAAGAGAATGAAGTTACCTTCTTTCTTCAGCTTCAACTTAGGAGCTTCTTTCATTTAGAACATTTTGCCTCCTACAACAGTTTTGGATCAGAAGAGAGTAATACACCAGTGTTGCTCTTTAGTTCTTTTTGCCCACATAAACGTCCTTTGTATTTTTTATTCCTTGGCAGGGGTGATCCAGTAAAGAGTTGTCCCGTGTATCCCTGATGATATTTATTTTCACCTTTAAAGTTGCTCTACTGAACTGCTGTTTACATCTCAGAATGACTAATAAATATAGACGTTGAGGATGCAGTATACTGTATGAATGTATGAGTACATTTGTTTTGTCACAGCATGAGCTGCTGCTAAAAATAAGGCTATATATTTGATATTTCTATATACATATATATGCATTTATTAAGTAGTCTGTTTATAAAGACCAGAATATTTTTGAAATTATATTCATAAAAGGAAAGAAAATGAGTACAGAAGCTATAAATCAATTAATGTGATATCAGAAAATATTCTAGTAGGTATTACTAATATGTGCTTTCTGAATGATTATTAAAAGAAAAGAAAGTTATCATTGGAAACCAATGTAGAATCACTGAAAACATTATATTTCACTATATTATTTCCTTCAGAATGCTTTGTCAGTCTTTTTCCTGTAATAAGGAGATATTTTATGCTTTTGAGTCTACCCAGTCTTTGTCATAACTACAGAATTCTGTCAATGTACCTGAAAGCAGTATTATACCTGAAAGTGGTTATACAGTTGATGTGTTCTATTTTATCAGGAAAACATTGCTTATGAAAACATACAGTAAACTGATGTGGCCAACTGGCAATAGTCACTAAACCTCTGATTTAGAAACCTATCTTAGGTAATATGTATTTGGATGTTTTCAAGTGATTTTATAGAACCTTTTATACAATCTTTGTAGAGAATCTGGAGAAGTCTGATGTTAATAATAGTGTACTCAGGCAGATTTTTAAGAGGCTGTATAATTACGTGAAGGCGAAAATGGTCTTTGGTTCCATGCCTCAGGTTCTTGCTTCAGGTTTGTCAACATTTTTGTTTGTGACTTAACTTTATTTAAAATTGACTTAGGAATCAAATTGTGATAGTCTGATGCAGAGAGATCACTGACAGTTTGGGTGACAGGAAGAAGATGCCCCAAAGTCTCAAATTCGAACAGTAGTTCAGATTCAACAAGCTGAATTACTGAAAAGAGATAGATGTGAAGTCCTGTACCGGGAGCCAAAATGCATTATGACAGCAGAAATACGGAGAGTAAAAAGGCGATTTAGTATCACCCTGATTGAACAAGCTTAGAGATATACTCCAACTGGAGTGCATGCAGAGAAAGTTACCCAGATGGTTAAAGGGACTCAGAATCGTGTCCTAACAGAAATGGCTGAGAAAATTCCAGGCATTTAGCCTGGAGGGACATATGATAACAGTCTTCAGTTATTTAAGGGGCTGTTGTATACAAGAAGAATTGGACTTACTAAAAGAGATTTCAGAGGACACAAGAAAGAGCAATAGGTAGAAGATACAGGTGGATCCAACATGTAGTTGCTAACAATTTGAACTTTTCAAAAGAGGGTGGAAGATTTAGGTCATTTGGAATGTTATAGGCAATAGTAGCAACTGACCTTGCAGGAGAGTTGTGACAGAATAGTAACTTGGGTAAGGTGGTTTCTATGGGCACTTGCAATTTTGAGAATTCATAAAATACATGCCCAGAGATAATGTGCTACCTTCTTTGTTCTCATATTTGAAAGAGCCCAAAAGAGCTATTTTGAGTCTGTTGTTCAGTTTATGAGACTGGAGTGCTGGAGGTATATTTCTGTTTTTGTTTCTGTACTGTCCTCTCCCTGTAACTTTCTGAAATACTGTTAACCTATATAATCTCATGAGGGTTAACAAATGATCTGTATGTAATAGGGACCAAAAAGTGTTGACTATCACGTTGAATAAGAAGTGATATATGTCCAAATGGTTTTTACTTATCCGAGTGTCATAATGGAAGCCTTTGGCCAGTTGATCAGAAATTATACACATGAAGTCCTCATGTGTTAGTGATGTAGATATAAAAAGTTTTGTACCATTTTTCTCTGTGACACATGCAAATGCTAGGGCTTTCCCTAATGTGAAACAGCTACATTTCTGGTCACGATTGTTTTGTCTCATAGATGGTTATGCATTGATCACTTTCTCCTTTATGCTTCTTATGAAGATATTGCTACCAAATTAACTCTATAGACAATGGATTTTTGGATTATATTTTTATATTTTGAATACTGTATTCCTAAAATAGTCATGTACTGTCATCTTAATTCTGAGTGAATCCTGAGATGGACTGTGGCTCTACCACACTCAAATTATTTTACGGCTTATACTTGGGCAAGTAATCCGTAAGTATCATGGCCCATTTACCATAGCATTCCTTTTGCCTGTAACCAGAGTTAGGCGTATGGCAGGTGCTCAGTGAGTATTTCTTACTTTAGGAGGGCTCTGGTTAGCTTTGCTCGTATTTCCTCCTAAGTTAGTAATGTTTCTTTGTTCTTCAAACCACAATTTTCTTCTTCCTTTGTGTTTAGCTTGCTCTACATACCATATGTTTTTGTCTTCATTGTCATTTTTTCTGGCTGGGTGAATGATAAGTTTGAGTGAGGTGGATGAAGGACCAAGATAAAGTTCAATCTCTTTCATTATTGATGTCTCCCCCAGGAAGAAAAAGAGAACAGGGAAGCCATAGAGTTAATGAGGAGTGGAGGATGTTGAAAGCAGAAAATGAAGTGGTAGAGAAAGTAAAAAATGGGAGAAATCTGAGAAGCCTTTGCCAGTGAAGAATTTTGTCCTTCTGTATCCCTTTGTGTAAATTTTGGTCTTTTTTTTTTTTTTCATGTTCTATTAATAGGGGTTAATAGGGCTTTTGTGTGTGTGTGTGTGTGTGTGTGTGTGTGTGTGTGTGTGAGTTGAGAGAAACTTTTTAATGTGCTTATGCCCACACACAAGCCTATCCCCTTCCCCCTCCCACACACAATTTTCGGCTCAGTTAGTAGCAAATGTAATAATGGTGTTCGAGTTAGCTTGCTTGAAGAGAAATATTTTCTGGCCCTTCTATAAATTCATAATTATTAAACAGGACAGCATAGTCATGAGTGACCTTTTAGAGATGGTACAACTTCATGTACCATGTATGTAGTATGCCTCATTTTTAAACTGAAATGATTGTACTTTATTAGTATGCTAGAACTGGTTGTTAATCATCTCAAGGGAACAAACTTTTAGGAGTTTTATGAATTAACACACAAAATAGATTTTATTAAAAATTGAGTTATATAAACTTAAACATGCTTTTAGTATAACTTACCTAATTGTAATCTGTATTCATAACTTATCATAGCTTCGTTAATTTATTATTACCAGTGACCTAATGTTGCTGACATTGTTATAATACATCATGATGTGTTATTGAGCCTTCTCAACTTTGCGTTCGAAGACTTCACTTTAGTACTTTAATTGGATTACTTGCATCATAGTCAACAGTGGAAATCTGTACTCAAACTCTTCCTTCTTTGGTACTGTAGACTTACAAACATAATAGATATAGACTGAATTTGATGTGTAGTATCCATTTAATTGTAGGACAGCAAAAGCAAATTGAGAAAATTTCTTCCTGTATTTTAAAACTATTTTCCAGCTCAACAAATTCATGTCTTTAACAAGGAAAGTTATGTCCTGTCACTCATGTCTCTTATTCTTTCATTTTACTAGTTCAAAAATAATACTCATATCTATGCTTAGTATCATAGTTATTTTCTTGTTACTAAAAAATAATACTCATCACCTATAAATTAACAGAGGACAGGTTTGTTGGGTTCACAGTTTACATAGGATTCAGAACATTACCTGCTAGCTCCAAGGTTGGGCAGCACGGAGGAAAAGAAAGAGCTTGTGGAGCAGCAGCTGGGGTGGGGAGGGTGGGAGACAGGAAGCACCCTTCTAGGCCATGCTTCCAGTGACCTGCCTAATCCAGTAATGAGGACCATGCCCCCAGATACATTGCCCTCCCAAAAGTTCCAGCTAGGAGTCCGTGATGCTTTCAAGGGACATCTGCTTATAAACCACAATACTTACCTTTCAAATAAATCATAAGATTTGATATAAATACAAAAATTCTTTGTTGCAACAGAAGCATTTTGTGAATATTAAACTTATTTTTACTTGTAATTTACAAGGGAGTTTTCTATGTACTTTGTTATTTGTAATTTACTTAGTGTAGAAGTTATATTTATAAAATTTATACAAAGCATACACATAGAGGAAAACATCATTTCTCAGGAGATAAGTATTATCAACTGCTTAAAATCCAGAAGAGAATCAAGCTCTGTCCTAGGTCAATGAGGATCTTGTATAAATGATGAAATGTTTGTCTTCAGCAAAACAAGAGGGTCAGAAGCAATATAGGAAACCTTCATGATTATAGAATACAAGTAAGGATCTCGAATGTTGCCAACTTTAAATCACTTGAAGGACAAACTATTTGGAATTTAAAGCATGTCCAGTATTTTAAAAAGAATATTAGGATATTGAGAGAGTGAGGTATTAAATATCTTTAAAATCTTAGTAAGGCTTTGGTATCCAGTAATTTTAATGATAATGAAGTAGCTTTGGACAAAAATCAGCAATGTACTTTCCCAGAAACATTTTTAGGAAATAATAAGTGCTTGATAATTTGTGATTTTTCTCTCAGAGATTAACCATTGGGAGTAGGGAATGGGATAGTGTGGAGGTTAACCTTTATTTTGCATTGATCTGAAAAATAAATAAGGCACTAATAAGATAAATGTCGTATCCTGGGAGCAGAAACATTATAAACAAAAATTCTGACAATAGGAGGAAACTGATTTTTAAAACAGAGTAAGTATTTGAGACAATGATCATCTGATTCTATGTAACTGCTAAGACAGTTTTAGTAAAAATTTATATCTGTGATAAATTTTGTTTAAAGACAAGGATATCCATTAATTTGTGAGATTTGATGATAAGTAATGTTTTATTTAACTTAAGGGTAGCTAAACAAAATGTGCTTGTTATAATTTATACATAGAATTATAAAGTGCTCCAAAAATTTTGAAAGTCACTTTTAATAAATACCATCATAATTTTGTTAATAAAAAATGTAAGTATGAAGGAAAAAAATGGTTCATTGAAGATCTGTTTGCCTTCAGGAAAGAAAAATAGTTTGGTGGATTTTCTGTAAATTAAAAACGCTGGTTTGACTGGTGTTGAGGGGTGTGTGTGTGTGTGTGTGTGTGTGTGTGTGTGTGTGTGTGTCTGTGTGCGCACACACAGAGGGGGAGATATCCTGAGCTCCTTATATTAAAAATTCACTATACAAATTATTTTATTGATCCCAAAAAAGACTAAGTATATAACTGTGAGGATAAGATGGCCTTTCTATTGCATGTTGACTCTATCCCTAAAATGTTGATTTGATAATACCAGGAACTTCCAAATAAAATTTTATGGAACATGGATGATTTATTGTAATATCCTAGAAGAAAATTAATCTTACAAGTTTTTCAAAATTATCCTATGTTGGGGAGGGAGAGGCATTCCTAATTCAAAGCAAAAGTCAGGGAAGATCACATGTCTGCATGTCTCCCTCGAGGAAAGAGGAGATTTTACTTGTTGAATATGTTTTCAAAATATTTATATGTACATCTGGAATTTTAGTACTTCTGGTTTTAACTATAGAACTCTCAAAGGACTAAGATAGTTCCAAACAGTCTGAAGTATGTCTGAAATTCAACAACAGTATACATTGGGTCTAAAGAGTATAATCCTAATTGGAAACTTTAAATAGGAGTGTTGGCCTTTCAGTCTGTCCTGTGTTTGCTGGACCTTTTGTTAACAGAATACCTTCTTGCCTCCCATTCAGTGTTTAGCAAACTGAACACTGCCTGTTCTTGTCTACTAAGACAGGATTTATTTATTTATTTATTTATTTATTTATTTATTTATTTATTTATTTATTTATATTTAGCACAGGGTACAGGGACTACAGGGTCTCACTACATAGCTTGGTCTTGTGGTGATCCGCCTGTGTTCAGCCTCCCAAGTGCTGGGATTACAGGCATGTGCGAGCGCGCCCAGGCACATTCACCCTTTCAGTACACCCCTGGGATGGGGCCAGCATGGCATGCTTGGGATCGAAACTCAACCACAAAGTTTTTGTAAATTCCTGAGTCACAAAATTGAGGTTTTTTTTATTTTTTGTCTTTCTACAGTGATTAGATATTTTTAGTGCCAGTCACATGATTTGGTGCCAAGGATGAATTAGGAAATAAGGCAGAAATATTTCTTTACATTCAGAAACTTAATATTCTGGAATCATACGCCTTTCTCCCTGAAACTTGATAAACTTAGTAACTTTTGGTTAGTGAAATCATTGATAATTCTTCAAATGGTGATTTCTCCTTTGTCCAGATTCTGCTGGTTTTTTTTGGTTGTTAATTTTTGTGAGATTTTTTCTGTATGATTTTATGTGATCAGTACTTTCACCTTATTTTCCTGTCTGTAAAGAGTTTCAAAAAGCATTGCAGAAACTCAAGAGTTCTTTTACCACTTCTTGGATATAGTAGTATTTTCTTCAATCAGGAAACCATTAGTATGAGCATCTGTCATATGAGGAAGAAGGCACTCAAGTGTGTATCTTGCAGTGAGATGACAGAGCAAGCTCCTCTTACTTACTCTAGCCAGATTAGTTCTAATTCCCAAAATTCACAAACTTAACTATTTCAAAATTGATCCCATGAATTTCATCACATATTGAAACTATTCTTGAGAGAATTTTAAAAAGTAACCCACAAATTATATATATGTGTATACACACATAATTGTATAGACAATCATTCAATTTTGGCATGTGGTGGTATGGTATGATAATAGGATTGTGCTATTTTATTAATAGTGTAATTGAAGTGTAATTGACATGTTATCAGCTGGTCATGTTTAAACTACACACTTCTATAAGTTTTGACATACACATGTACTCATGAAACCATCCACAGAATCAAGGTAAGGGATATGCACATTCCATCATCCTTAAAAATTTCCTCTTATCCCTTGAAATTTTTCATTTCATGTCCCTTTCCACCTCAGTTTACTGTCTGCACATCCCTGAAACCTATAGTTTTTGTAGAAATGCAATTATGCAACATATTTTTTATTATTTTGTAGTCAGGTTTCTTCCATTCAGCATAGTTGTTTTTTAGATTTATTGCAGTGTGGTACCTAAAAGTTGTTCATTCCTTTTTATTACTCGCTGCTTTCTGTTTTATGGATCTACCACTAGGTTGTTTATGCATACACCGGTGGTGGCTATTTGGATTTTATCAGCATTTTGCTATTATAAACAAGGAAGCTATTAGCATTTCTATGTAAATTGTAGTATGTAGCATTTTCTGTTGCATAGATGCCTAAGACTAGCATGATAAGATAATGTATCAGGTGTATGGTAGACATTTTCAGAAGCTGACAAAGAATAAGCAACATGATTGTATCATGTTTTCATGCTCAGAGGAGGATATCAGACTTTCATTGTTTCTCTGGCCATTCTTTCTTTTTTTTTTTTTAGGGAAGGGTCTGCAGGGTGTTCATGGTCTTACTACTAGATCAGACTCCTGGTGTTCTGCCTATTTACAGCCTCCCAAGAGCTGAGATTATAAGCACATGCCACCATGCCCAATCTCAGTTGCCATCTCAGTGCACCCTAGGATAGGGGCCTGCATGACAGGCCTAGGGATTGAACCCCAGGCCCTTGTGCCTGCTTGCAGGTGCTTTCCTCTGCTAAGCTATTTGGCTGGACTTCCATTCTAATTTGTAATGTTTGATCTTTCTAATTTTAGAGAATAGGTATGTAATAGTGTCTCAATTGTGGTTTCAAATTGCATTTTCTTAATGGATAATGGCGTTGATAACTTTTTCATATCTTATTGTGTATATATCTTCCTTGGTAAAATATCTATTGATGGATTTTGACCTTTTTTAACAATAGTCTAATTTTCTTATTGTTAAATATTTTACTCTGGATCAAGATTTTGTGATATGTATCAGTTTTGTGTATGTTTATGAGAAATTTGTGGATTACTTTTTAAAATTCTCTCAAGAATAGTTTCAATATGTGATGAAATTCGTTTAACAGGATGATTTTATAGATCTTTTTAGTGTCATACCTAAGAAATAGATTTTATTCCAAGGCTATATTATTTTACCCTGTGCTTCCTCCTACAAGAGATTTAGTTTTAACTTTTACATTTATGTCTTTGATCCACCTGAATTAACTTCTCTAAATGAATATAATATATGCAATAATTCTTGTAGAGTACATATTTTATATATTTGTTCTGGTATCATTTGTTTAAAAGACTGTATGGATTAGCTGAATTGGTTTTATATCTTTGATATCTTGGTCAAAAAAGAAGTTGTGCATGAATCTGTAAGTCCAATATTGTAGTCCTAGGTTTATTTTTTCCCCCTCTGGGGTTTGAACCTAGGGATTGTGGGTATAGGGCAAGTGATTTTCTACTAAGTTACATCCCCTGCTCTGTTGTCTTAACTTTGTTCCAGTGACCCATTTTTCTGTAATCAAAGTCACCTAACCAAAGAGTCCATTGGATCAAACACATCATGTTTTTGCATAGCCTATGTGGTAGGAATGGCTTATATTTTTCTACAGGTTTTTTTAAAAAGAAAGAAAAGTGACAGAGGCCTTATATGTCCATTAAACCTAGAATACCTAATCATAGTCTCTTTTATCACCAGTACCCCATGTCTTGATTGCTATCACCTTACACATATTGATATGCCAACTTTGTTATCAAAATTGTTATGACTATTCTTTATCTTTTTCTTGTTAATATTTATTTTAGGATCATTTTTAGCTTGCTTGCTTGCCTTCCTTCCTTCCTTCCTCCTCCTGCTTCTCTCTCTCTCTCTCTCTCTCTCTCTCTCTATATATATATATATATATATATATATATATATATATATATATATATCCCAACCAGGGATTGAAATGAGGTCCTTGCACTTGCTGAGCAAATGCTTATTCCACTAAGCTATCTCCCCAGCTACCCCTGTGCATTTCTTATTGTAATATAAATTGCATTAAATTAAATTAAAATTTTCTAGTGCTGATTTTTTCTTGCTAATATGTAAATGTACAATTAATTTGTATACATTATATATCCAGTAACATCAATAAATGTCTTTATTAGTGCCTCAGCCTTCCCAAGTGCTCAGTCCTTTTTAATTGTGATTATTTGGACACTTTCTATACTTTCCTTTTATTGATAGGTAGGTTTGAATGTTTTACTATCTATTTTTGTTTATGGTTTACTATTCTTTGTTCTCTCTCAGTTCCTTTAAAAAGTTAGGTGAATATTTTTTTTTCTATTTTATCTCGTGTCTTTGCTTAATAGCTTCAATTTTTGTTTCTTTCTTTGTTCAGTATGAATACAGGTATAGTATATATATATTTTTTTTTACCTTACACTGGGTTTACACCTGGATAAGCCCATCACCTTAAGTTGAAATACATTATATACACATAACCTAGTGAATATTGTAGCAGGATAATATTCTCTAGAGTGCTGTTAAGTTTATACAAATGATAACATGGATAACTAAGAGCTGTGGCATGCTCTCACTAAGAAGCATCTTAAGTAATCACTAGCCCATGGGATGATCAAAATTTATATTTATTTATTTCTACCTTTTTGAGACAGGGTCTTGCTATATACTTCAGGCCAATCTTGAGCTCACTTTGTAGCGTGGGCTGGTCTGAAACTCTCAGTGATCCTCCTGCCTCAGCTTCCAGAGTGCTAGGATTACAGGTGTGTGCCACAACACCCAGAAGAATGATAAAATTTTGTAGGGTGGTTGTTACTGAATAATAAATATCTTTCCTACAAGTCATCATAAATGCATCATCCATCATTTGGGGTGAACACCTGTATCTTTTACTTACCACTGTCAACCTTTCAGTGATAGTACACCAATTTATGCGTAGAATATATAGTTCATAATTGTGTGTTTCTACTGTCCCTGTTCCATGATCTAGTTGTCAAGGAGTTTTCCTTCTAAACAAGTCATAAAATATGTTACATATTCATTAAAATTGTGTAGTTATTAATATTCAAACTTGTGATCCTTTTACTTCAGCCTTGCAGACTACTGGGGTTACAAGTATGTTTCACCTACTCCAAATTTGATTATAATCTGCATTGCTATAGTTTATATGTATATCTTGTATTTAAGGTTCTTTGAGTCTCTTAATTTTGTGGATTTGTAGCTTTCATTAAATTATGTAAATCTTTTCATCTTCATAGGACTATTTTGATTCTTCCCAGGTAATCACTTCATTCCCTTTTGGGGCACTTCAATAATTACAGTCCATATGTCAATAACAAAAAAAAAAAAAATGTTGAGTGTGTTATATACAGATTGTTTCAGGAAACTAATGTTTAAAATGTAAAAATGAATCCTTAATATTTAGAATTGTGTATCAAATCTTTTTGTCTTTTTCTTGTTTGAAGTGAGATCCCCTTGTAGTTGCCCAGGTTGATCTCAAGCTCATAGCCTCAGGTGACTCTCCTGCTTCAGAGTCTCTAGCAACTGGGACTAGAGGTGTAGGAAGACTTATTCCATGAGATCTGGTGACTGTTTTCACTTAGATTCTGGGATTCCTCAGGCTTTAGAAAAGCTTAGGTATGGGAATATATGATGTTGAGATTGCAGGTTCCCTTTGGTTTTCTTGCTTTCTGAGATTCTTGGTAGAAAGGTAAGGATAAATGATCCTTAAGGCATACATGCTGACCCTTCTTGGTCCTGTGCCATTACCAGAGTGCGAACTTTATGTTATAAACCATTGCTGAGATTCCTTAAGTTCTGTGTCTTTCCAAAGTTGAATTTGTGTGAAGGCTGCCATCTTGTTAGAATGTAGAATTCAGTTCTAAGATATATAGATGTTTAGTTTGTAATTTGACGTTGTTGTACTATAAGAGTGAAAGAAGAACCTTATATACTCATCTAACAGCTGTCCGGTAGAGAGGATTAATCTCTTAATGTCATTTACATTTTGCCCTAACCAGAGGAAAATTCCACAGGCAAAAGCCAGGTTCTACAAATTATACAATTGTGCCATGTATGGGTTTGACAAGGAAAATGGCTCTAAAAAACATATTCCTACTGGTACATTTTAATTTTCTTCCTTTTTAACAAACCATCTTTGACAAATGTAAAAGAATCTGTGCTCTAGCTCACATTTCTCATGGTAAGCCTATTTCAGCCATGAACTTAATTTTTATGACAAAATTTTTCAAATGACTCCATCTTTTTGTGGACTTGCTATCAGAGGAGATACCAAGTTCTATTTTTAAGCTCATAAAATCCTTCTTCTGAAAGCATTTGTTTATTATATTACAACTTCACATGAGCTGAGCTCCATGCTGACCCTGTGTTAAGTGTCTGTGGTAGATTTCATCACATCCATATACTGGAAGTTCTGCCAATATACTGGCAGCAAAATCCTAGTGGAAAATAAATGGCAATAAAAAAGAGAAATGATAGCCTGTGTGAGTGGTGAGGAGCACAGCTTTATTGAGACTGGACAACCCCAGAGTAGTGACTTGGCATGCAGACATGAGCTTAAGAGAGTGTGAGTGAAAGCTGATATTGGAATAACGACTCTGTGGCACAGACATGGGAATAATTTAATTAATTGCACTGAAATTTCTTTGATGAATAGTTATGTGGTGATAAGCATGAAGTTGAACAGCAGAATGAGTCTCAGCTTTTTAATGGGCCAGCACAGCTGCAGTTTTGGATGCCTTCCCACTTTATTTTTGCCTGTAGCTTTCTGCTGCTTTACTTACCCACATCTCTCCAGCTAGGCACACCACCATGAGGCCCCCTCTCCACTTTTGCAGAGTTGCAATGCAAGTACATTTGGCCGTGTAAAGCCAGTTGGTGAATGCTTTGAAATGAAAACCAGATCAAATGAAAATTGTGGGATGGTTTCCTTATGATGACTGCGCCCTCCCTTTCCCACATCTCAAGGATGCTTTTATAGAGTCATTGCTGCTAAGTTGTATAAAGATTTTAATAAAAATTTCTGGTCCCTGGAGAAAGAGGCATCTCTTTGTTGTCAGAGAGCTAGAGGGAAATGAGCAACACAGCCCAGCTGGAGCGGCAGCATTAATCCCATGATTCCTAGCCCATATTTTCAGACAGATCAATTACTTATGGCTGTAACCAATCTCACACTGATTTCTTGCTGTGCAAGGCTGCATTTCCAGACTTGGCAGCTGACATAACCTTGCAACTTGATGGGACTTGAGCTGCAAATCTCTTCAGGTCTGCTGCCCTCATTCATTGAGATTATACAAATGAGCTATTAAATAAAAATCATAAGTCAAAATTGTGGGTGGTAATCTCTGCTTGACTCAGTAAAACCTGTGGATCTTGGCAACATTTTAAGTTGGATATTTTAAAAAACAAGATGGATGATTCAGTTGTCTGACTTGCTTTACTTTTATGGACAGGCTTGCATGAGAGAAAAGCCCTCTCTAGAGGGAAGAAATTATCCACAGTGGATGCCTTTCTTATCAACTTCTGAGTTGAAAGATTAACTCAGAAATGGAGAGGAAGGAGATTATGAGGAGGCACAAAGGGCTTGTACAGGTGAGCTGTGTCTAATGGATTTCACACTAGGTGAGTCACCCTTTTTGAGCTGCTAGTCCGACTGGGCTTAAGGCCAGGAGATTCTGTATCAAAAAGTGACCTTTGCTAACACATAGGTGGCATGGAACATGTAAACAGTTTATAGAGTATGTCAGTGTGTCGATACAGCACTTCTGTAAAGGAATTAAACACCATGTCTTTTGAAGACTGCTTAGAATTTACGTAGTGACTGTAAGTCATAACTGCTCATATAGGTGTTTAACCCTTTACTTGGGCCACTTAGGCCTCTTGCAAGAGGTCTTTGGGGACCAGCTAAAGGAAATCAGACAATTCTTTACGTGACTTTACTCACATAAGGCACAGATGTGTATCTATTGGCAAAGTATATTTGGCTCTTATGTGCTTCTCCTTTATTCTCCTTCCATCATTTAAGGCCCCAGTATACAGTTCTTTGAGTATTGATATATTTTCCATTTATGAACTATATTTCTTTTTCCCACAAAAATCTACTGTGAAACTTTGCAGAAAGAAAAATGTGGACATCTCGAAAAGAAAAATGGTTTTATGTCTATGTTAGGGAAAGTCATATTTTCATATTTTTATTTGTATACTTGTGTATATATCTACCTTTTATGCTTATTGGATCATGCTGTACACATTGAATGTTTTCTCTGACATGGAACAATTAATAGTGTCCTTTGGAACAGGTGTTTATGGACTCTGTTGTTACAAATACTTGAGAAAGTGAGTTCCTGCTGTTACAAGCAAACAACTAGTTTCTCCTTGGGCTTGACATATTACTTTGGGTTTATTCTAAAGAGAGGCACAAAAAAAAAGCATGCTGTTTGATTTGAAAGTTTAAATTCTGTCGATGAGCTTCTTGCTGTTACCTCATATCTTTTCTAGACATCCCAAAGTGAGTGGTAAAACACAAGCCTTATGGTACAGCCAGACTGCCACAACTCTTGCTCTGTTCCACCTTGATTTGTGTGTGTGTGTGTGTGTGTGTGTGTTCACACACATGTGGCTTTGCATTTGTTATCATTCACTAGAACTGTGGAAAAGTCAATGATAATAATCATGTGCAATAATACCTGATCTTGAGATTGCCAGAAATTAAAAATTTGAGAAGCAGTAAGAAATAAAAAGGAGGTGAGATTTATACTTAGTGAGTTCAAGTTGCTTTTTTCCTCCTTGAAATATTGTCTGTCTTATTAGGAGTTCTTTAGTGAAACAAAATGTAGTGTTAGTTTGGAGAAATTATGGATTCTTTCCAGCAGCCTGGAAGGAAAAAAGGGCTTAGGAATCTGTAAGCTTTTTCCCCTGGTTGCAGTTAAGAAGCCATTTGACAGTATAATAGGCTTTTGGAAGTGGGTGCAATGGTTTGTATGTTCTGTTTGATGTTGCAAATACCAAGCCCTTAGGGAGATCTACAAAGAGGATATTCTGTTCTTAAAGAAAGAAATAGATTAACCTGAAACGTGAACTGAAAAACTCCTGAATTCTAAAGAACTTAGGTGCAACCAAGGAAAAATTTCATTTACTTATACAGAAGGATCATTTAACTGGCTGCCTGCTGCAAGACAGGAATGGATGAGACTTGAGAGGATTAGATGACAGATTAAAGGTGTGTTTGCCTATCCACATTGGGTAGGGTTGTCTAATACTTTCTTTGGAGACATGCATTCCCATGCACATGCACAAGTCTTAAAACTACTTGTGCTTCTTGTAACCTGCCTAATAATCCCTTTCTTCATATTCAGACTTACATTTCTGACCTATTTGAATAAGATATGTACTTGACATTTTGTAGCCAAACTTGTCATTCAGAAATACATCAATTCATTTTACACTCATTTATTTACTACTTGCTATATGCCAGCATTAGGAATGTAATTGTTTGTTTGTTTATCTACTTGTTTATTTATTTTTCTGGAATCAGGATTGAACTCAGGATGTTGCACTTGTTAGGCAGGCACGTGTGCCCCTGAACTCTCCTTAGCCCCAAGAATATAATGTTTAATAAGTAAAAGGAAAAGGTACAGCGATGATGCAGATGTAGTTTAAGAGCTACAGGATAGTCAGTAATTAATTAAGTATAC
>PVJA010021280.1:24618-35866 GCA_004027025.1 Myocastor coypus
TGCTTTTAGGTAAATGAGATCTTCTCTCATTGCTGCCCTTGTGGGGCTCAGGAGTCCTAGGAGGGAAGAGTGGCTATGTTCAGACACCACTGCAGAACACTAAAATCTATTAAATTGTTTCATTTTATTACAAGAGAGCTGGGTAGCTGTTGCCATGGCTAGCTGTAGGGTACCAGTGGCTTACAGCCTGGCATTTCACTAGGCTTCCTGTCCCACTTGAATGCAGGAGGGAGAGAAGGAGAAAGGAAAGGGGGAATGGAGCGAGGCAGCAATCGAGCTGGAGAGGGAAAGGCAGAGGCAACAGGAAAGAAGTGAGATGATGTGTTTACCTTTGTAATTCGGCACTAGTTGGTGATATAGATTATGACTTTTTTTCTGCGACTTCATGAATTCAAAAGTTTAAACCGTATTTTATTTTTATACTCAGACATATTTCTCTTTAATTTTGTCAGTTGCCCATATGTGTAGATTGCATCCATCTTAATTCCTTTTAACTGTTTAGGTGTTGTGGACAAAGGCCAAGCCTTAAAACTGTTAAAAGAGCATTAACTTTTACTGGAAAAAAATCTCTTTTTACCTTTCTCATATTTAGCCTCAAATTTAAGAGGAAGAGATAAGGAAAGATGTCTGATACATATCCTTATATGTTTGACTCCCAAAAGGTATGTACAGTGAATGTAGGTAAAGCCAGATTTTCTGGTACTATCTTATGAATAAATGTCAGTGTAAATTAAGATTCTTGGATGTAAACAAGTGCCTTCACTTTTTTTGTTTCCTGCATGTTAAAGTCATCCTCAAGACAGGCTTCCAAGGGTTTTTGAATATTCACTTTGGCTAGTGGGGCTTATTTTTCAGGTGTGTTTGTGTGTGTGTATGAGCAAAATATATATTTTGGGAGGGAAAGAAAGCTGCTTTCCTATGAGAGACAGGAGGGAAGCCTGAGCAGTTTGTCCCCAGGAAGCTGTCTTTCCCAGGACATTTTATAACAATTCAGGAGCCCCCAGTAACAGTAGAGTTGGTGATACATAAAAGGCCAGTTTATTTGAGACAATCCCCAGTGGCCATGAATGATGAAAAAAGGGATTAAACCCCAAATTTAAGAGATCTCTGCTAATGGACCTCCAAAATGTTCTGACTAGTTTGTTTTTATACTTACAAAGTAAAAAAAAAAGTTATTACCTTCCAGGTCCTTTTGCTGATGTCTCAATAACTGTTCAAAAGATATCAAATCAATGGTGTGTGACATGCTGAGGGCCCCTGGACCTTACCTTTATCATTTTTATGGGCAGTCATTACTGTTTACTTACTGAAAATAATTTTGACTGTATTCATAATTATCCTGTTGATATTATTATTTGGACCATGCGTGTTTAATAGTTTCTTCAGTTTGTCTCCTCCAGATTAAAAGCTATGCACCTACTCACTTTTCAGTCTTAAGCTCCACAATTCACTGAATCTTCTCCTTGTCTCCCTGAGACATACTTCAGAGTAAGAAGTCTTTTCCCTGAGCTTGGGTTAGCAAGGTTCCAACAAAATAGAAAAGAGTATATATATATATATGCATGAGGCTTTGGGAAGACAATTAGATAGAAATCAGATAGTAGTTTTATAACTAGTTTCTCTTAAAACATTAGAAAGGTTTGTGCTAACATTATATAGACAAGATATGACTATGCCTATACCTTCTACTCTAAATAACTACTAGGAAGAGAATAATACATGCTTTATCAACTATTGTAACTTTTACTAACTTGTTTGGAAATTCAGTTTCACTGTTTATCTTTTTTTCTTTAAAATTAAAAAAAAGAAAAAATGGTAGTTTGAGAAATAATGAAAAGGTTAAATCTATCTATCTATCTATATATATATATATATATATATATATATATATATATATATATACAGTATTTGAGAGCTTTTAATGAAAGCAGCTTTCAAAAACAGATTCCTATGTTAAAATAATTAATTAGTCTTTTGATCACTATTGTCCTTTCAAATATATCACTGTACAGGTATCACTGTATTCATAGTGTATTCTTAACCGAATTCATGAGCCTCTTACTGGCTTCACTTATAATGCTTTTTCATGTTAGAGGATCTCATCATCATGTAGAGACTCAGCAAAAATAATTGGGTATAACTATCTCTGCACGAACTGTCTCTATGTTTTTTTTTTTCAAACTGTCTCTATGTTTAGAGTGTTTTTTTTTTGTACGAGTTTGTATTCTTCATGGCTGAATCTTCTCATTGGATTAACACATAGACCTGACTGCATAGTTTGTGGAATTCTTTATCAGTATTATAACTGTACTGTTATTTTGTTCAACAGGATCAAACAAATTTGCGTGTACAGAAAAAAGTGGATAGATTTAAAATTTTTAAAATAGAAATAGCAAATGATGTGGGCAGGAGGTCAGTTGTTTGGATCTAGAAAGGAGATAGGTAAAATGGGATAATAATATGGTGTGAAACCCAGGGACAGCTGCAGTAAAGTAGTGGTAAGCCTTTCAATTTAAAGTAACAATGCTTCAGTATATTTGGTTTTAAAAGAGTTAGAAGTTTCGTTAATATACTCATTAGTAATATTGATATATGTTGTATAATGATTGCTTAATTGTTAATTTTCTTTTGCTAATTGATGTTTTTCTATAAAACCAAATTCTTTTGCACTTTACATTTATTGAATGCCATCTGGCTTATGAATTTTCATAAGACCTGCCAAAAAAAGAGAAAAAGGTGCAGTCTCTTTCTTCCCGCCTTTCTCTTAAGAAGGTAGAGAAATATGATATAATGTAATATATAATGACTTTTTAATGTGTCTTTAGGGATTTTTTTTTTTAGGGCTTAAGAATGGAACATTATTCACTAAAAATATGTGTTCTGTCTCCATGCTGGAATTTCCTTCCCATGGTGATCTCTAGCCATTTATTGCAATATACTCTTCTATTAAAATATTCTCTTATTCTTTGTGATTAGTTGACACATATTCCTTTCAAAATATGTGTAACGTACTTGTTAAGAAAAATGCTACATTAAAAAACTTTTACGATAGATTTATGTATTTATTCACCCAAAACAATTTGGTTTGTAGAAATCATTAAGGTTTCATTCTACAATAGCAAAAATACCTCCCCAGAACTCTTTATTTTGTTGTTTTTCTTTTACCACTAATTATGGACTTCAGGCAATTCTATGTATATTTTATTATTTTTTAATCTTTTATTTATTGATTTGTTTGGTACAGGGTCTTGGTACACTGCGTGAACTCATAATGATCCTGCTGTTTTGGCCTCCCAGCCCAGGGATTGCAGGCGTGCACCACCATGCCCAGGTTCAGTTGATGGCCGGGCACACTGGCGTTCCAGGACCAGCATGGATAACATGTGGTTCCGGGGACTGAACCTATTTCCTTACACTTAGTAGGCAGGCTCTGAGACACTGGGCTATCTCCTTGGCCCTTCATGTACATATTTTTGTCTTTATAGTTATTTGTTTCCTCAGAATATGCAAGTGTACACACACACACACACACACACACGCACACACACAGAGTTGTCATAGTCCCTTGATTTTCACAGTTTTTCAAAACTGGATCAACGTACATGCTTTTGTTCTCCTTATCTTCTAATAATCTTATAGTAATTACTCAAAACTAAATTAGAAATCAGATAAGAATTTCTTAACACTTATGGATTTTGAGTAAGTAATGAAATCACCTTTAATTGATTATAATTTTCTACTGCATTATTTTAACACAAACTTTATTCTTCAAGTAAATAATGTAGTTAAAATTGTATCATTAAATTTAAAAAAATTATGTCACCATACTCCTATAAGAGTATCAAATCAAATCACGAAAGATGCTGGTGAGCCTGTGTTGAAAAAAGAACCTTCCATTATTGATGGGAACATAAACTAGTACTACTATTAGGCAAATGAATATGGAAATTTCTCGAAGAACTTAAACTAGAATCTCCATATAACTTAGATGTTTTACTGGTAGCTATATCCCCCAAAGAGTTTAAGACATCATACTTCAGGAGTGCTTGCTTAGCAATGTTTATCAGAGAACCATTGGTAATAGCTAAATCCTAGAATCAGCCTGTATATTCACCAACAGACAACTGGGTGAAGAAAATGTGGTTTCTATAAATGATGAAATACTACTCAGTTATAAAGAGTGACAAATTTGAAACATATAGGAAAATCAGATATATCTGGAAAATATAATGTTAAAAGAAGCAAACCAGACATACAATCTTAAATGTCATATGATATCTCTTATTTGAATGAGGTAGATTACAAAGAGAATAATAAAAGACGGATAAAAAAAAGATGGATAGAAGGGGTCAAGTGTACTGATCTCTTGCAATAGGGAAATGGTCTAAGAGAACAAGGGTGGTTGATGGATGAGGAGGAAGAGAAAGGGGAAAAAGCAAAAGGAAGATGTGCCATATCCAAAAACCAAACATCAATTAATGCAAACATCATATGACAGAATAGGAACTAAAATTAATAATTTTAAAAAGAATAAAAACAGGATAGGATAATTGGAGAAGTAAAGAGGGAAGAGAAGAAGTGGACTAAAAATAAGGAAAGAAGCTGTAGTATGTACGTTTAGCCACTACTCAAGATAGTTGTAAATTTATGTACTGCAAACTTATAGTAGTAAAATAAAAAAATTAAAAATTATGTTAAAAGGCTCACTCAACTATCAAGTAATTCTGTGACAAAATTTGAGATATTAATACAGAATTTATCTCTTAAGTTTCATACAAGTGCAATCCCATGAAATCTTACATTGGTCACTCAGAATTGAGTCATTTTAATGAAAATATCAATGTAGGTGATATTTAATTTCTTCTGTTGCAAAAATAGCACAGTTAATTATATCAGGTTTTCCAAATGCTTACTTTAAGTGTTAGATACCTAAAAGAAAATATTAAAACTGGTATCTATTCAGACAAATACATTTCATTTGACTGTAACATGTCTGCATTCCCCAAGCATTGTAATGTCACTTGGGAGGACAGAATAATGTTTTGGAACTAATACAGCTTCTGGAATAAAGACCTGGCTTGGAATCCCAGTTATACCTTTTCCTGTTTGCTTAATTTTGGTTTCACATGAGCTGTCACTCACCCTCAAAACAGTAGTAATTATATTGTTACGGGTTGTTGGTTGAGGAACTTGTTAAGGAGCAAAATAGTTGGTACTGTCTCGAGGGCAATAGTTCTAACATTCAGTCAGGGATCAGGCAGTCAGATTCTGTGCTCAGCTTACCCCTCCATTTTCACATACCATCTATCTGACTTTCAGATTGTTTTGAAGACATGATAATCTATTTCCTTTAGGCAATGTATGTGAAGATTAAATCAGATAAGTATATACAGTTATTGGACAATTGCATAATAGCAGACAGATGTGAACAACATTATTATCATTACAAAGATGGAAGTAGCTTCATAGCAACTATGCGTACTGTCTTAGCCTATTGGAAATGAAAATGAATCCAATTGTTTATTACTGTTGTTGTGATAGTTGTCTTTACGTGTTGCCATGATTATAGAAGCTTCAGACTGAGCAATTTTGGGCAGTTCAGGACAAAAATTAGTTTAAGTTGTTCAATGTACCATTTTGAGTACTAGCTCAGAGAGCATTTCTGTTATATATCAAAGGGAATGTGTTGTATTTTGGGAGAAACATCTAATTAGTAGTTTGGATGTGTTAAGTTGCATATATATATATATATATATATATATATATATATGTGTGTGTGTGTGTGTATATATATATATGTGTATATATATGTCAAAGCTATTGTAAGAATAAATTTAAGTCTGATAGTGTATGTAGTTTCAGTACACATTGGCGAAATATCCTGCTGATTGCTGATTGAAAACAGTTGTTAATTCTCTACTTCAGTAAATTCAGACTGGAAAAACTTTCCTTAATAAAGAACAGATTGAGGAGATCCAAGACCTTACTGTGTGGGAATTAATGGCAGATGCATACTCTGGTAGTTAAAATGTTTCATTAGATGTTAATGTCTTGCTGTGTTTTTAATTGTACAGGAATTAGCCTCTAGAATATTAAAACCATCTGTTTGTTATCATGATGAAACAGAATGCTTAAATAGTTATTAATTTGTGCTTCTTATCCTTTTTTAGGGATAACGTGTAAAACTTTGATCTGTTTAGAGTGTAGGGGATTTGGCATGAGTATGTAAAAAATTTTAAAGCATACAGTGTTCCAATTAGCTGAATTTTGTCTTTTTTCTTACCTGCTGCGTATATTTTTTTTTAGTGTTTTCTACTCCTCCTTCCCCCATTTTCCCCATGCTTTGATGAAAATAATCACAGAACTAGATTAATTTATGATTAAAATGGTAAGACCATCTTTATACATGCTGATATTTCCCCCCATTGGGGAACAGGGTAGAGAGAAATTCAGAGAAATAAAGGAGTTGAGGTTTTTACTTCTAAAGATGTGCTTTCTCTATTGTTTGCACTAGCGTCACATAATCATTGAGGATTGTAGATGTTGTTTGTGTTGGTTTTAGCCTTAACTTTTTATTTAGCATAACCTTTTATGCTGAATAAACTTTTTATTAGCATAGTCTTTCTTTTGTATTGATTTTTCAGGGTGTATATTAGTAAATAATGGATTGATTTATTGAGATATAATGCTTACAAATAACTGACAAAGATTACATATTTATTTTATCTTTAGAGCACAGAAATTAATTCTTTTTCTTAATTACATGAAACATTTTATCTTCTCACCTGAGTTTGTTTAGGAAAAATTACCAACTTCTATCCTTATAAGACTATGTAAATCAACCAAAATTGTAGCCGGGCGTGGTGACGCACAGCAGTAATCCCAGCACTTGGGAGGCTGAGGCAGGAGGATCGGTGTGAGTTTGAGACCAGCGTCTGCTACAAAAAGTGAGCTCAATGCCAGCCTGAACTGCATACTGAGACCCTGTCCCAAAAAAAAAAAAAAAAAAAAAAAAAAAAAAAAACGGAAAGTTTACTTGTGTGAGAGTCTCTTTGTATCTTGGTGAAATGCTATAGATTTGGGCTAAGAATTATTGAGAGTTGAGCCAGGTGTGGTGGTGTGCCCCTGTAATCCCAGCAGTTGGGAGGCTGAGACAGGAGGATTAGTGCAA
This sequence comes from Myocastor coypus, assembly GCA_004027025.1. Lineage (NCBI taxonomy): Eukaryota > Metazoa > Chordata > Mammalia > Rodentia > Myocastoridae > Myocastor > Myocastor coypus. The sequence continues at coordinate 31,790 of PVJA010021280.1, forward strand.
ATTCGAGACCAGCCTGACCTCAAAAGTGAGCTCAAAGCCATCCTGAACTGCATAGGAAGACCCTGTCTCAAAAAGCCAAGTAAATAAATAGATAAATAAATAATGAGAGTTGAAAATTTGTGATTATTTATGTAAACTTGTTCTATCCAACTTGACCCTTATTAAATTTGGATTAGCTCATTCCCTAAATATACTTTGTCCAGATTAAGAATGAGAGACTTTGGTTTTTACTTTTAGTTTTCAGAAACCATGGAAAAATCACTTATTACTTAGAAATGAAGTTTGCTCACAACTCGAAGTCTTTAATACAAGCTCCTCACCAGTCAGGTTGGTAATGTATATTGAATTATTTAGGCAGTGTAGGTTACAAAGAATGTCCTGGGTTGTCATTCCTTTGTGACTACCAAGTCACTTGTAGTTCTGTTTCTGGGAGCATAACCTATTGCTAAGTGGAGTTTGCTGATACTAAAGTTCACACGACCTATATTTGTGCAATATAACAAGAAAAATCATGTTATTTCTCCATAAAAACACCTCACTTAGGAATTTAACCAGTTGAGTACGCAGTATATATTTACATGACCATTTAGTTATCTTTCATAGAGATCATTAATATTGAATAGTCAGTGTTTGGTAGCATGTAGCTCTTAAGTTGCTACCATTGTATGCTTCGAGAAGATTTTCTGCTGATCGACCCCCCCCCTGCCCCCCATATTGGGAATTGAACTCAGGACACCTGTGGTTATTCTACTGAACTGTCTCCAGAGCCCTGCTGATTAATTTTTAACAAAATAAGAAAAAGAAATCTTAGTAACTTGTTAGTAGGTAACGTAAATAGGATATTTAAGTGCTTCATATTAAACAAATTGCTTGAAAGGGCCAATCACTGCCGTCAATGTATATAATATCAAGAGAGCTATTTACATCTTCTAGTAGTGCTTTTGACCTTCTTTTGAACAAGTCGTTTTAAAATCCTCAAGTACTAGAATGAAGATTTCTTAAACTAATTATTATTGTATGCTAGTCTTCCTTCATTTTACAAGGCCTGACTCTAAATCATTTATATATAATATCTGTTTTGAGAACAAAATCAGTGATTGTGAGTTATAGAGAATCTGAAAGGCTGATTTGGTATGCACACTAAGCCCAGACGTTAACCAGTACACTGCATATGTCACTTTCCATGGAACTGACTTTTGTTTTCATTTCGTTGTCATAGCAAACTAGGTTTTTATGACTCAGTTACACTATTTGATAATAGTGCAAGGGCTATTCTGTAGGCTATTTTCAAAACTACCTTAATATAGCAGAATTTAAGATATCAATATTGATTAAATATTTACCGGACAAATTCTAGGCATTATTTTAGTCTCTTTAGAGATGCAATAGTGGAGAAAATAGTTAAAATCCTCAGTTCTCAGGCTGGGGATATAGCTCAGTGGCATAGTGCCTGCCTGGAAAGTTCAAGGCTGTGAGTTTAAATCCTATTTTAAAAAAAAAAAAATCAGTTCTCATGCAGCCTAATCCAGTTTTAGTGTGTGGGATGAGTTTGAGAGAGTCAAAGAACAAGCAAATTAAGTGAATGTTATAGTAACTTGAAAGTTGTTTAAGCTGGGGAGATAGCTCCATGGCACAAGTGCCTGCCTGGCAAGTGCAAGGACATTAGTTTGAACCCCCGTCCCGCAAAAGGAAAGGAAAGGGGAAGGGAGGGGAGGGGAGGGGAGGGGAAGGGAGGGGATGGAAAGGAAGAAAGTTGTTTAAGTGGAGGCCATGTTGCAATTGCAAGCAGGGGTATTAAGGAAGTCGTCATTTCTAAATTACCATTTAAATAAATATCTAAAGGAGAGAGGTTATAAAACTTCTGGCCTTTTCAGGGTGGATATTTCAGATAGAGTAAATAAATGCAAAGGCCAGCAGTTGGCTTGCTCAAAGAACAGTGAGGATACCAGTGAACGCCTATTCAGTCAATACTGAGAGAGACTGATAGAGTGGGATTTGCCATATAGGACATATATCGGTAATCTCAGCTATTATTCTGAAGGTAAAAATGGAAAAATGGCAGAAGGTTTTGGTAACAATAAGGACATGCACTGTCTTACTATTTTATTGGGCCATTCTGGCTTCCTATCTGATATGCATTGAAATGCAGGGAAGGACCTCAGAAGATTAGATCTAAAGATGTAATGATCCAGAGTAGAGATGATGATAGTTTTGAGCAGGGTGGTAACTATGAAAGACTTGAAGCCATTGCAGTGGTGAAGTTGTCAATAATAATAATTTGAAATATTGAAACATTGTCTTTGGTTTTATTAAATTTGAAACACTTATGTATCAAAGTAAAATTAGACAATTTAGTTGGATTTACAAATTCTGCATTCTAGAAACAACTCAGAGCCAAAGATATAAATTAGGCATGAGCAGCACATATGTAATATGAGAACTAGGAAACTAGATGAAATCATTTAGAGAATTAAGTATGGATTGGAAAAAGAAAAAGAGATCTAAGGACTGATCTCTGGAGCATTTCCACTTTTAATAGTTGGAGAGATGTGGAGTAGCCAGTAGGAGATTGGTAAGAACTGGTTAGTGCTAAGAGGAAAAGCAGAGTGAAACAAAATAATTCCAGGATGAAAGAGTAATTAACTGTGTGTCAGGAGCTACTTGCAAGGTGAGGACTCAAACTGATTAATACCTTTAACATTGTTGAGGTTGTTGATGACTGAAATTGCCCTTAAAAGCCAGAGAAAAATGATCCTTTTCCTGAGTGTGTCTCTTGCTTGCCTGCCTGCCTCCCAGCCTGCTTGCCTGCCCACCCTCCCCCCCTCTCCTCCCCCTCCCTCCCTCCTTTCCTCCCCCTTTCTTTCTTTCTTTCTTTCTTTCTCTTTCCCTCCCTCCCTCCCTCCCTCCCTCCCTCCCTCTCTCCCTTCCTTCCACACAGATCAGACTCATTGTGATCTTCCTGTGTTTAGCCTCTCATACACTGGGATCACCAGCATATGATAGCATGCCCAGTCTCAATCACCATCTCAGCATGCCCCAGGGTCAAATCCAGTGCACACTACACACGGTTTTGAATGCTGGTCCTTGTGTCTGCCTAAGCACTTAATCCACTGAGCTATCTTGCCAGCTCTATTTATGACTCCTCTCCTTACCCCCTCCCTTTCTCTCCCTCCTCCCTCCCCCTCCTCCTCCTCCTTTTCTTCCTCCTCCTCCTCTTCTTTGTATTTAGTACAGGTTCTACAGGGTCTCACTACATAGATGAAACTTGTAACCCTCCTGTTTTGAGCCTCCTAAGTGGTGGGATTACAGGCACATGCCACCACACCCAGTCTCACTTGCCCTCTCACTGTGCCCCAGGGGTGGAACCAACACAGCAGGCTTTACAGAACAAAGATTTACCCATTTGGAACCCAATGTCTATTCTATGCCATGCTACTGAATATCTGGGATACTATGAATTTCCAGCCCAAATCTTCTCTACACCACTTCGTCTTGATCTGTTCTCTTGGCTCATACTTTTAAGAATAGACTGTGCCACAGCTATGTGTACTAAACACCATTTGGGTCCACTGACAGTTGGAAAATATGGTTGATCTCTATGGATCCTTCATGTTGAGCAGGGACATCAGGATATGTGTAAATGAGGCTTCTTGAGTTAAGGGACAGAATGATAGATGAGAAAGAAAGCTCAGCAGGTAAGTAGCCTGCTCTTCTACACCACCTCAGTCTATCAAATAATCACAAGGAGCTGGATGTAGTATTTTTTCTGTAGTTGCAGAAATTCAGGAGGCAGAGACAGGAAACTTGCAAGTTTGTACCTAGTTTGGTGACTGAGCAAGACCCTATGTCAAAATAAAAAGTAGTAAAGGATGATGATGTCCATAAAGAATGATAAGTTTGAAGACTTCATATATAAATGGATGTATATTGAACATATACTCATTAGTGAAATAAACCAGACCTATATGTGTAAATATCGTATAGTCTCCCTAATATAAGAACTTTAAAGAAGAAAACAAGAACTTAAGGGCATAACACAGCTGAATGTGTTATGGATTAAACAACGAAGTGACTGGA
>PVJA010021281.1:0-35764 GCA_004027025.1 Myocastor coypus
ATATATATATATATATATATATATATATATATATATATATATAATTTCGAAAGGAGCTAGAACTCCTTTGTTTCTATATTGTTTTATTGTTTCTGTATTTTTAAAACAATGTAGGAGACTACATTATCAAGGGGAATGAGCAAAGTAATAACTGATGTCGTGAATCAAAAAGTTAGCATAGAGGAGCCTTGGTGGTTTCAGTTACTGGGTCCTCCAAGACTTGCAAAATAAGAATAAAAACAACACAGTTTATTCTATAAAACTCTATTTAAGAGCATTTGGGGATCTGCACTGCTTGCTGATTTCCCTATGGTTTGTTTTGTTTCTAGCGAAGCAATAAATGGTGGTGTCTATGAACCACTCCGCAATGCCTTTGTAGGATGAAGTAAAGGTCAGAGATATTAGTTTAGTTCCTAACATTAGGCATTAAATGGCTCACAAAATTGAAAATGCTCCCACTAGATTTTTTTTAACACTTAAAAATTTCTTTGGAGGGGCCAGGGAGATAGCTCAGTGGAATAAGTGCTTGCTTGGCAAGCATAGGACCCTGAGGTCAATCCCCAGTACCACAATAAATAAATAAATAAATAAATAAATAGATAGATAAATAAATAAATAATATTTTGAATAAAGAGTAGGTGAATACTATAAAGCGTAGAAATGTTACAGATGCATGGCATTTTGTCTGTTCTCAGCTTTCACCCTTTTAGGTACTCAGGCTCTCTGCAGCAAAACAAGCATTATGATTATAACAAATTCTATATAAAATTCTGCAGAATTATGGGATTTGCATAAAAATTCTCTCTGCTTTTATACAAGGGACAACATAAAAAAATAGATCCAAAACTTTATTATCCCACATAGCACCACAGATATCCCAGCACATGGGAAATGTGATGTTAATTACCTTTTCAGTTAAATTTAAATCTATGTGTCAAAAGCATTTATTGATATGCTTACAGAATCAGAACCAAAATATTGATAAATCTTTGAAAGGGAAAGGGTAAAACAAAATTTCAGCTGACCATAGGAGAGTAACAATGGCTGATACATCGCATATTATCTTCAGAGTACTCAGAGTACAAGATATAGACATTAAAAACTGTTCTGACAATATTAAAATAAACTTTTTAATGAACTAAGAGAAGCAAATAGCATCGCTGTCATAACTATTTATAGGTGTGTTTGTATATTTTTTTTCTTTGCTCTTTCTTCTTATTTCCATTGCAGTGTCTCAGTTTCTCTTTTCTTTTGAATAGTTTCTTCCCATTTCACAATACCCATTGTATATTTTGGATCTTATTTATTCTGTCAGCTTATCACACTAGGGAGACAATACAGGGTTCACACACGTGAGTCTGATTTGTTTGACTGATCAGTATGTTCTTGAGCTGCATCCATTTACATATAAAAGCCTGAAGTTTAAACTCCTTTATGACTGAATAATATATCCCATGATACAAAAAGACCACATTGGGAGAGGGAGATAGCCCAGCATCTAAGTACCTGCCTGGCAAGTACAAGCACCTGGTTTTATCCTCTGTTCCACATGTTTCACTGCTACCAGGTGATGAGTCCACTGCTAAAACTGGGCATGGGCATGAGTCTCCCCAATGCTGGGGAGGCTGACAGAGTAGGATCACTACAAGGCCCAAGCTGTATAGCATGACCCTATACCAAATAAATATATAGATGCATATTTTTTAAAAATGCAAAACAATAAAACATTCATATTTTATCTGTTCTTCATTTGATGGTCATTTGGGTTATTTTCAAGATTTTGCTCTTATAAATTGTGCTGTTAGAAACATGGGTGCACATGTATCACTATGACATGATGTTTTCAATTCTTCTGGGAAAATAACTATAAGGGGAATGCCTTGGTAAAATGGGACTTTTAATCCTAATTTTTTGAGGACTCACTGCATTGATTTCCACAGTGGTTGCACCAGTATACACTCCCTCCAACAGTGGATAGGAGTTCTTTTTTTTTTTTTTTTTTTCCCCTGTAGTCCCTCTAGCACCTGTTAATGGCTGATTTCTTGATGATAACCATTCTTTCTGGGGTGAGGCAGACCCCTAGTGTTTTTTCAATTTCAGGTCTCAAGTCATCAATGATGTTGAATGAATGAGTACATATATAGTTTGTGTTTCTTCTTTTAAGAAGTGAATATTTATCTTAGATGCCAGTCTTGAGAAATCCTATGGGATAATGTCTTCTGAAAAGGAAAATAAAAATGTAAACCTAACATACTACAAAGCCAAAAAAAAAATATTTAATAATTTAAAGTTTATATACCAGTGAACTTGCTATCAACCGCAAGGAACTCTATGTTCAGACTGATGGTTTAGGAATACGTTGAAAATTAACACGTGGTCATGATCAGGAATAACCATGAATTCATAAGAATATGTCAATAAAATCTTTTCATCTCGTCAAATTTTCTGAATCAAATGGGACAACATCCTGCCCATTTTCCATTGACTGGGGCTTTCAGGATCTGTATGTGAGCAAGGGCTTTATGATAAGAATACTAGATATGGCTGAATGCTCATTGAATGATTTTTTTTTTAATCCAGAAATTGACTAATTGCCTTTTAGAAAGGCCTGAACAGTTACCTCACACATTTTCAATACTGTGTGGTTTTACCTAGTAGCTTTTTATCAATGCACTGGTGACAAGTAGAGTGTGATTTGTGTAGTCATAAACAATGCAAATAGGATAGGGAAAGTGCATGGTAATTCAGAGGAGTCATAGTTCAAGAAAATCTTGACACCATGGAACAAGAGACAAATCACAACAAATTTAACTTTAAATTCGAACTATACACTGCCCATGTGCATGAAAGTAGATATGGCTTTGCAACTCATAGAGAAATGCTGAGTACTTTGTAGCTTTGCTGTGAATAGATTCTGCTAAATACACTTGGATACTTCCTTCTTAAAGACTGGAATTGCAGAAGGATGCAGAAATGTCATGTGTTGGCTTATTGTCTTCTTTCCCTGTCTGGCTTTTTGTTCTGTCTGTCATGTCTTTTCACTGTTAATCTCTGACTTCTATCTTTATGTTCTTTAGTTCCATTTTATTTCCATGCTTATCTATGCACTTACTACACCCTTGACATTCTAGTTATGTTGAGCAATCTTCTGTGGGCTTCTTTCTTTTATCATATCATCCCAATTTTTGTATTTTTTAAAAATTTCCATATACTTCTATCATAGACTTATACACACATAGGTGTTTATACACACAGGATATTTTATGGGAGTTTGAGACAAATAAAAGTGGACATGGTGGGCCAGTGAGATGACTCAGTGGTCTAAAGCACCTGCCAAGGCAAGCTTAGGCAACCACAGGGACCGTGGTTCGATCCTTGGTACCACATGCTGTGCCAGCCCCATTCTCAGGGCAGGCTGAGCCAGCCATAATATAAATAAAGTTTTTTTTTTTTTTTTAATTTAAAAAAACTAGACATGGTACTTACTGGTTTGTTTTTTAAAATTTAATTTAAAAATAATAACTGAGCTGGGGAGATAGCTCTTTGGAATAAGTGTTTGTCAGGCAAACTCAAGGTCCTGAGTTCAATCCCCAGTATGACCAAACAACCAAATAAAAATAAAAATAAATAAATAAATAGAAAAATAATGACTGAATACATTTAAGGCACATGTGATCATTTGACACGTACATAGTGGAATCTTTTAAACAGATTTCTCACTTCACCTACTTAGCCTTCCTTCTGCAATGTGTCTTTAAAATTAATTTCTCCCGTTGAATTAGAAATGTTCATGCTTTATCCAACATTACTCTCACACCTTTGTCCCATGTTAAAGCCTATGAATTAGCTCACAAGTATATGAAAAAAAAAACAAAAAAACAAAACAAAACAAACAGATAACTGACATAGTTCGTTAGTCATGAGGGAAGCCCCTATTGGCGCTACAATGGGTCATCTTCTCATACCCATTAGAATGCCTGCTATCAGAAAGACTAAAGATAACAACTGTTGCCGCAATTGTGGGAGAAAAAGAACCCTTGCAGAATATCAGTGCAATGTAAATTAGTACAATCACTTCAGAAAATAAGATGGAGGTCTGCCAAAAACTGAAAATGTAGTAACAATGTGAGCCAGCAACCCGAGCTCTAGGTATATATCCAAAGAAAATAAAATGAGTTTTTGAAAATATCTGCATTTTTCAAAGTTTACTACTTTATTCACAGTGTGGAATCAGCCTGTGTCTATCAGTGGATTAATAGGTAATCAAATGAGGCATTTGAACACAGTGGGATACCAGTCAATCTTTTAAAAGAAGAAAATTCTGTTGTTTGGGAGAACATGGGTGAAACTAGAGGCTACTATGTCAAGTAAAATGAATGAGCACAGAAGGACAAACTCTATCCTATTATTTATTATTATTATTATTATTATTATTATTATTATTACTATTGCTTCCTCAGCCTGCCTTGGGGGCAGGGCTGATGCAGCATGTGGTGACGGGAATTGAACTGCTGCCTAAGCAGGCACTTTAGACTGCTGAGCTATCTCACTGGTCCCTCCTGTGTCTTAACCTGATCCCATTAGCTCAACCCAGCAAGCAGCAAATGTTTGATATGACTGCGTGATCTTTAATGAAATTATGTAGACAGGAAAACAGCAGCAATAGCTTTGTATACTAGTGTCTATTTGACTATTATATTTATATTTGCACCTCACAGTATAGAAATTTAGTCCCATAAAAGATACTTGAAGTACACAAAACATATTTAGCATGGAAAGGCACAGGGACCATTATCTTCAATTACTCAAGTGATGTAATGTGGCAATTAAACATTTTATAAATAGGGACAGGTGTAAGGATCTGTTGGTCTTTCCATGGTCCCTGGGAGAAAATGGTGAGAGGACTTAGAAAACAAAGACAAGAGAGACTAGCTAAGGTTAGGCGGTGAACCATGACTGATTGGGAAAGGACCCCAGAACAACCGTAAAGGCATTTATTTATACCTTTACAAAGTTATAAGGCACATTGTTGCCTAGAAACAAAGCCAACAATGTCCAGGTAGGATGTTTTTCTCAAGACTGAGGTAGTTTGACTGCTTTAGGCAATGAGGCCTCATCCTGCCTTCCCCCGTATGACCAATTTCCAGCTTCAGTGGCTCTCAACAGACAGGAAGTAAAACTCATGTCAGTTTTTACAAAGTCAAGCTGGAGACTTTGTTGTGGAGTAAAGACCACCTGGCTCCTGACCACTCCCTCTTCCTTTGCTTCAGGCACTGTCATTGCTCATAAAACAGCATGTACTGGCTAGCACATCAGGATTCCACAACACTGTTTAGGTTGCGGTTTATCTTCTCAAAACCAGTGTTTCTCACTCTTGATGGGATGAGGTGCAGATTAGTCATTTTAGAGTACCATAATAGAAAGACATAGAGCGGATGGTTTAAGCAACCAGAATTTATTTTCTCACCATGCTTAAAATTACATGGCCCAAGATGCAAGTGGTGACCATTTCTCTTGCTAGCTAAAGCTCTCTTCCTGGCTTATAAAGGACTGCTCTTTCCATTATGTTTTTATATGCATGACACAATCAGAGCAAATCTTTGGGGCTTTCCTCATAAAGACACTAATTCCTTCATGAGGTCCCTATCACCATGAATTTATCTAACTCTAAATATTTCCCAAAGATACCTTCTCAAATATCTCCTTTAGGGGTTTTGGAGCTAGCTCAGGGGCACAAGTGTCTGTCTGGCAAGTGGAAGGTCATGAGTTTGAACTCCAGTCCTATCAAAAACAAATTAACTAACTAACTAACTAACTAACTAACCAAATACCTCCTCTAGAGATTAAGGACTAAATATGTCTATTTAGGGGAATCACATTCAATGTTTTTATATTCTAGTACCAAACTATGTTTCCAGCTTTATTGCATGGTCCCCTTTTATTCTCCTCTCCTCATTTTACCAGTCCATTTATTATTTCTTCTGATATCCTTTAAGGTCTCATTACTTCCTTATAATACATATCCCTGTTCCTGTTATCCAAATCCTACTCATCTTTAGTTATATTTGTACTTCCTTTTAACCTTTTTGAATTCCTATTATTTAATGGACACATGAATGCATAGAGAAGTGATAGTTGCATTAATTAGACCATTGCTACATTATCACTCTTTATTTGAATCAACAACTATGTCTTAAACTTTTTAAAACTGAGCAGAGTTCTATAAAACATTGTTTCTGTTTTTATCCAAAAGATCTTCATTTACACAACAGTCTTTGATGAACACTCATTTTATCCTAGCAGGTTAAATATGAATGATGCATAATTTGATTCTTAAAATCTTACCCCTCTCTGATGAATCTGTGTTAATATTTTAGAAGAAAAGGTCCATCTTCTTAACCTTTCCATTTGTAACTCCAGTTAAATTGTGCCTTATGCTGGCTCACCAGAGAGTCTCAAAAGATTTTGCTTATGCTTCAGATTTTGTGCAGAAACAGAGAAACAGCAGAAACAATGTCCTTTCAATTTCCCCAAATGTCAAAATGGCCAAGAAAAATAATTGGCAAAATTAGACAAAATAAATTAATTACTTCTTTTCTTCACTCTCTTAGCCCAGTGCCTGGCCATAATAAACACTGAATAATTAGCTTGAATGAAAAAATGGAATGATTTTCCAGTCAGTTGCTGCAGTCCACCAGCACAGAAATAAATCTGAGACAGTGAAGTCAGAAACGGATCGCTGACACTGTCTGGAGCAAGTTGTGTAGTTTCTCCCACTGCCACCTTCTCAAGAAATTTTTGAACTGCATCCTCTCTTGAAGACCCTAATGCTTTTGCGCCTGGAGGATAGGCAAGCTTAGGCAAATGCACAGGGACCGTGATTCCACCTCAGGCAACACATGCCATGCGAGCCCTAACCCCAGGGTGAGTTAAGATGGCCACAAAGGGGAAAAAAACCACACTGTAATGCTTTGAAGAGTTTAAAAGTATGAGTTCTGAAGGACAGGAAGAAGGATCCTAAGCAAAATCAGCCAAAATGTATAGCTGAGAAAAGACCTAGAAAGAAAATCATTTGAATGAGAAGTTAGACAAGAAAGAGAGGGAGAGAGAGAGAGAGAGAGAGAGAGAGAGAGAGAGAGAGAGAGAGAGAGAGAGAGAGAGAATCACATGATGATTCCTCTTCCTCTCATGAGCTTGATAAAGATAAATATTATAAGTAAAAAAAAAAGTCTCTTGGATTCTTTCCATGCTATAGGATCTCTTTAGCTAAGTTAGTTTTATTTTATGTCTATGCAACCACTACCTCTATGTACATTTTGAGTGTTAGCCACTAAGAGGAGTATTCAGTGGTGTAGCCTCAGGGCTCTGACCACAGGTTAACCAAAGCAACTCCCTGAAAGCTACCACTTTGTTGACATGCTTCACGAAAGGTAAAATGGTTTGACCATCTCCTTGCTGACTGATGTGATATTTGTGCATTGTGTGTATGTTCTGAGCTTCGGAGGAATCACCAAGCAGGCATTTTGGGGAATGTGAGCCTGACTATTTCTCTAGCTTTTCTTCTTAAGTTCAATAAAGGTCATTTTTCAGAATCTCATAAATCCACTTCCACATAAAAACACAACCACACAGTTCATCTTCTTTATGTGAGAATTACATTTTTATTTGCCTCTCCAAAGTTTTTTCTCCCTTCCACATCGGGAGAAGTTTCTGGGACCAGGGTTCCTGTTGAGGCCTCTCCCAGCATGCTCTCCCTCTTTGAATCTCTGCCTTGTCCAAACTGAAATATAGCAACATCTATTACTCTGCATCTCTTGTTTCCAGAAACAATAGCCCCTGGGGATTTCATTATTTATGCTCTCTTCTTCTGCCAGTGACACAGGGCCTGTTGGCCTGTTGCTTGCCAAGAACGCTGCTTTTCCAAGCCAGTGACTCCATCCCCTCCAGCGTTTTCTCAGATTTAATTTCTTAGGAAAGAGAAAAGGATGCGGCGCAGGCTGCTGTCGGATACGACTTCAGCATAGAGTAAATTGTAAAATGCTTATGGCTAGATCATCATGCTATTCACGATGATCATGAGTAATGGCCATGGCAATGTTGACCATGGCGATGGTGTTGAGGTGGTGACGGTCATGGGGAAGTTGAGGATGGTAGCGAAGATGGTGATGCTGATGGTGGAGGTGATAGGATAGTGCTGGTGCTTATTTATCATCAAAATATATTTCTAAAATATTAAGTGTCTCCTGTGATGACTTAACCCAATTGGATAGTGGAGACAAATATAGCAAGAATTGAATCATCTAAAATGAAAACCAGAACAAAACAATGTAAAATAAAAAATGGTATGGTATTTCAAATTAATTAGACAATAACTTGTGTCTTTGTCCTAGTTATTTGTTTTTATTTTCCTCTTTAAAATTAAACAAAAATAAAATGATAGCTAGTAAGGATTGCCAATATAATACAATCTGACTGATTCTTAAGAGTGGAAAACAATTCATTTGCCTCCTGGAAGACAGAACATTTAGCAATATTGTGATTTTTGCTTTCTGCTTTGACTATAGTCTAAATTTTTATTAATTTGTTATATGCAAGAGTCCCTATTAAAGAAATTAAATACAATTCCATGGTCTCTTACATGTGTTTCATCTGAGTAAATCAAGCTATTTTCTAGGAAGCTCTTGCTATGCTTCTCCCCCATGTTCCATACCACCCTGAACATGCCCAATTCCATCTGATCCCCAGTATTCAACGCTCATTTTGGTGCTAAGACATTTATCCTGATCCTTATTTTCAGATTGAAATATTTTATAGGAGAACATACAATATTCATTCACCTTAAAATAGTTATTGAATGATTTATTTTCTTTTTGTGTATTTAGTACAGGATCTACAGTGTCTCACTACACAGATCGGACTCATAGTGATCTTCCTGTTTTCAGCCTCCCAAGCACTGGGATTACAGGGGCATGCCACCACACCGAATCTCAGTTGCCATCTCAGGGCTGCCGCAGCATGCCAGAGATTGAACCCCAGTCCCTGAATCTGCCTAAGCAGTCTCTTTAATTTGCTGAGCTATCTGGCCAGCTCTGAACTGAATGCTGTCTTATGTTCTGGATACTGTGCTAAGCAGAAGAGATGTAACACTTGCCCCATCTCTAAGGGAGGACATAGAATTGCAAACTCCATTGCACAACAAGAAATCTGTTGCACCGGAAATACATAAAGTATTCTAAACGTAAGAGGAAAAGCTCATGCTTTGGTGAGGCGTGTCTTCATAGTAAAAAAATAAGACTTTCAGGGAAATTTTAAGCAGTGAAACTTCCCAGAGCAAAGAGGTTAAATACATAAAAGCACACTGACTGGGGTATGTGTCGCTTTTTACAATAGCTTCAGTTATTCAGCACTGCTCCCAAGCATTGCTCAAGGAAAGGCACAGTGTCAGAGAAAGCGAGTCTGATTTCTCTGAGAAACCAGACGTATGCCATCAAGTGAAAGTTCCTGTGGGCCGTTCCATGTTGATTAGTTTCAACTGGCAGAATGACGTAATTGTCAGACACATCACAGATAAGTCACAATAGACATGCAAAGAAGAATGTCTGGATGCCCTCTGATCCAACTCTGAATTAACAGTGATGGCAAGAATGTAAACCCATGATCAATTCAGGGAATAGAAAGGAGATGGAACCTTCAAAGGGGAAAAGAGAAGTTTCAAAATGCAGGAAGACTGAAAGATGATTTCCAGATTCCTGGCTTAGCACCTCAGAATGGACAATGCAGCGCTCTCTAATAAATTGTCAAGTAATTCAGTTCAAAAATAAGTACTTGCACCTGCAAGCAGGTGCAAGGGCCGGGGGTTTGACCCCCATGCCTGCCCTGCCAGCTCCACCCCCAGGGCACGCTGAGGTAGCACTTGAGACTGTGGTGATGGGCACACCTGTAATCCCAGCTCTTGGGAGGCTGTAAACAGGCAGATCACTGAGTGCGATCTAGTAATGAGACCCTGAACACCCTGGAAGACCCTTCCCTAAAAATATATATAAAAAAGTACTTGTGTGGATATGATTTATTTCACTCATGAATATGCCTGCAAGTAAAACCCAAAAGAATAAATACAGTCTGGAAAGCACAATAGATGTCGTGAAAGGGAAAGAAACTGATCAAAGGGAAATGACAGCTGGGGTGAGGAATAGGAGAAAAGAAAAAACAAGAAGGAAAGGAAAAGGAAATATACGTATGTATATGTGCAGGATAACTTGAATAACTGTACTGCCAATTGCTGCTTGTCTATTGAAAGAAGCTAATGCTCAACAATTTTTTCTCTCTTCTTTTGAATTTTATGAGTATTTTATTTATTTATTTATTTATTTATTTATTTATTTATTTATTTTTGCAGAACCAGGGATCAAACTCAGGACCTTGCACTTGCCAGGCAGGCACTTGTGCCCCTGAGCTATCTCCCTGGCCCTTTCTTTTCTTTTTTAATTTTTAAAGCATTTTATGTGCTTCTATCTGGCAATCCAAACAACTAATTTGAAGACAATGATATGCAAGGTAACAATCATTGCTCAGTTCCTATCATTTTGTGTAGAGAAATTTTGTATCATTTTTAATGGTTTATTTAGATACTTTAATTCTTTTCAAAAATAAGTCATAATGACAAAAAAGAAAATAAAGAAATACTTGAATTTGACAATAACTGGAGACAATCCTGCAGAAATGTAAGCATATCAGATAATTTGAAATACCAGAGAAGTGGAAAATACAGCATTCTGTAAGAAAATATAATTTTTCTACAAATTAGAAGCCATGCTCCTGTCTCCTGTATGAGTTGTGGAGTGACCTGACCCCTGCGAACCAAACTTTCTTCCATCTTATTCTAGAAAAAGTAGAATGAGAGGCTTGAATGTGCACCATTATTTTTTCCACAAATAAAGGTATATTTGCAATGGGAAAAATAGATAAATTCTCTTCTATACAATCTCATAGAGAAAAGTAGAGGAAAGGTAAAAGAAGAAAAATAGTGAATTATTTTCACAAACACAAGGAAGAAATAAAAGATTAAGGTTTTATTTTTTAGACTGAGAAAGCTAATCTACAATTCTCAGCAAAAAACAAACTGTAATTTGGCAGTAAAACCATCATATGAACATATTTATGTATTAATATATCTTTTTTTACCACCCTCAAATACTTGCTGCAGAATCAAGGGGCAGAATGTATTCGCTACTTTATCAACAGTGCTATGATATTTCCCTTGATCTTGTCCCTTACACTTGGTTGAGAAGCAAAGTTTCATGGTTATAGAGATCTGAAAGTGATCCTTCCCGTGGGGGGGAAATGACTACAAAGAAAGACTAGAAATTGGCTTGTTAGAAGGAAGCAAAGATACGTTGTGGAAAGAGAGCCAAGTTCACAAGAAAATCGCAAGTTTGGGTGAGGTGCTATAAATTTAAAAGCCCTTCCAGGCTAAATTTTAGACCATAAAGGAACAGAGGTCTATAAAGCATGACATAAGCTTGAAAAACTTCTAGGTTTAGAAGTTTAGACGTGGACTGATCTTAGAAAGTTGTGAATAGAGAAGGTGTTTGACATCACTATTTTATGAATCATTGCGTGGTAACATGATTGATACTACTGCACTTAACAAATAGGCCACACTTAGAAGTGCTTATTGTGAGATCCACGCAAAAGCCTACTCAATCCTAACTATTTCCTCTGATCTAAGCAATTTTTATCATCATGACTTCTTTCCAGATTTATAAAATGAGAAATAAAATGGGTGGGGAACTTGCAGAAGTAACACAAGTGACAACTCATCAAGCAGATCTGTTCAAGGTGGCACAGCTGAAGAGCTCAGCCTCTGCATCAGGTTTGGCTTTTTTCATAATCAAATTAGGGGAAAGAAATTCAAGGGGCTCTCTATGAGTATGAGTATGAAGTCTGATAATCTTAGAGACTAAACAATAGTGACCGGTGAATTTGGACAGTTTGACTGTTATGCAGAAGAACATATCTATCAGATAAAATGTAACAGAGAGAGAGAGAGAGAGAGAGAGAGAGAGAGAGAGAGAGAGAGAGAGAGGAAAATATATACTTTTGGTACTGGGTATCAAACTCGGGATCTTGCACTTGCCAGGGAGGTACCATGCTGTCACATCATATCCCTGGCCCAAGAGAGTAAAAGAAATTACGTGTTGTAGATATAGATGTCCCCAGCAGGCCCCAAATCAACTCAGATCCTTCAACAATTTCCCTACTTCACTAGTGATACAGTACTTTGTTTTCTTCAAGGATATTCTGTGGCTTTAATTCCACTTCTAGAATAGTTTCTCCAAATGTTGCAAAGTATTGACTACAGAAAATATGTAATTGCTTTTCTATTAAGATGAATAAAGTTCTTATTCTACCAAATGTACCACTATCAAGCTGAGGGGACAAAACTGTCAGTACCTCAGCACTGTTCTGAGAACAAGAGCATCTTTGCTCTGGAGAGATTCCTGTGGTGCAAAAACACTGCAGTTCCCTCTGATTTACTAAATCCTTCTCCCTAGATCGTCCATCACTTTCTGAACAGGTAGAACTGCCTGATGACATGTGGGATATGTTCCCCTGAATCTTTGCTTCTCCACTCGTGTTTACCAAGCATTTACCATTCTCCATGCATAATGTCTTACATTAAGTACTCAATTCATGTTAGCGAATAAGATCCAGCCACTTCCCTTAAGTTGGAAAGATGTGAAAGGGTTCTAACGGCAGATGCAAGCCTAGGACAAAATATATTAGTAACTGAGAAGAGAGACACCCAAATAAATTTTTGAGATAGCAGAAGAAAAGTTGCCAACAGAGAATTATTTTTAAGTTGAGATTTGAAAGAGCTTATGCAACATAGGGATAAAGCAGGGAGGGGTTGGGGTGCTGGTAATGAACTATCTTTACAAGAGGAAATAATATGCACAAATATAAGGATGTAAATGAATTAATGGTCAGGAAACGGATTATTTCAATTCATGTTCCAAATCAAGTTATTGATTCATCTAGCATAGTGTTCCATGGAATATATTTTCTACAATATGTTAATAGTACTTAACAGTCAACTGAAAATGTTCTCTGATCAAATTATTTTAAGAATTACTAAACTAACGGAAGTTAACCTGATGGTGTTAGGGTAGGGCTTAATAAACCAGTATACACTGTGACTCACCTAACAAGGAGTGAATAGGTGAAACTTTTTCGTAACTTACTTGACAGTGGAATGGTTTATTCCACAGAATAGCCTTGCCAGTTTTTAGAACTAATGCCATAGAGAGCAAACTTTGCAACTTTTAGTTTAACCACATGGTGAGGTTTTTAAAAAGGAACAGGAGAAAACAAACAAAAAAAATATATGGGGCATCAAAGCTTCCACACAGAACACTGGAACAGACATTACACATGGGAAAACTTGTATTATAACCACATCATTTTTGATTAGCTACTAAGATTTAGGAAAATTTAAAAATCAGTGTGAAAGCCACCTCTAATATTTGACATAGCCTTTATCATGACAGTGAAGAAACTAACGACTTTTATGCCAAACTAAGAAAGAATTACAGTTCAGTTTTCTAGAATTTTTCCAAGGGACTGCTGAGATAGTATTTTGGCATAGTTCCTGTGTCTGAATTTGTTTGTCTTGCAATAAAAAAAGTCACCTGAAACTTGAATATTTCCTATGAATTGTTCTACTGCAGAGAATCAATATCAAGATCTATTTAATGAGTTGTATAGAATTTAACTGCTGTGTGGGCCTCTGGGGATAAACGGTACATATGATTACATCAGTCTTTTCTACATCAATTTGACAATGGTCAACATCCGTATTGAGATACAGCAAATATGCAAATCAAGCCTAATAGCTTTTCCATTTCATGAAAGGTTAGAAACAAGGGTGGTGAATCTTCAGGATTAAGATAAATCTCCCTCATCCTCTTTGGCACACTCTGGTCAATTCCCAGTGGCTGTATCCATTGTCTCCTTCCTCTCACATCCTTGAAATACATGAGAATCCAATCGTTTGATTTATCATTCATGTTTAGGAAAAAAATGAAATTGGATAGGATTACTCTTCTCAGCAGGTTGTAAACCCATCCTGTAACCATCTTTTAAATGAAACACATGGCTAGAAAATAGCAAACAGTTATTTTGGCAATTTCATTTTTTAATAAGGATTTAGTATCCTATTCCATTTACTCTTCTGGACATGTTTTCTGCATAAAGATAACAGCATTTATATTGATGTTTTCCTACTACTTGGTTATTCTTCAGAAGATATCCAAGCAATAAGTTCATAGGCTTTATCTCATTATCTATAGACACTCAGCTAACTTCTTATCATTACTTTAGTTTATCAGTACATCTGGGTAGGAAATAATGTGCTCTCTCCTGCCCACATATATTTATTGCTTTGTTCATCCCTGCCCTCTTCCTTCCACTCCATCTATACCTTGATCCCTTTCCTCTTCTCTCTCTCTCTCTCTCTCTCTCTCTCTCTCTCTCTCTCTCTCATGCATTTTTGCCATACGTGATGTTCACAGTCCTTGTGTAGAGTTGGTCCATGTGCATGACAAATCCTAATGGTCTTTTTCATCTCAGTCTTTCCCATCTCTTAATCTCCTCGTTACTGAGAATGAACCGTCTCCTTATGTTCTGTTATTTCTCTTTCTTTTTGCTCTTTAGTTTTACGTTAGATCTTCTCTTCAAGAGCAAAAGACCATGCTGTCTCCATGGTCATAATGACAGAATAGTTAAATTCATCACGAACCAATGAATATCTCTTTTCCTCTCGCATCTTTGTTTCATGAACCAACATATGTTTAACCAATTAATGTCAACTGTAATTCTGTAATTTTCTGATCATAATTTTGGCAAGTTTTATCTGGTTAACAATTTGGTCTGAATGTCTTTTATAGAGATTTATGAAAACGTGAGGTAAAGCTTCCTTCAGTTTCAGGGACAGGGTAGCTCTGGACAGGATCCACCCAGACCATATACAGTGCACTCTTTTCCTGACAATCGCCTGGCAATAAGGACCACTGTAAGTTCTTGGATGAGTAGAAATTTTACTTTTGTTCAGAAGAATTCTGATTGTTGATGAAAAATACCAATTTTATATGGGACTTTGTCTTTTATTATTTTTAACATTATTTTAAAGAAAATTAACTATAGCAGAAAAAACTATAAATACAGATTTTCACCAGACAAAACGATAGGAATTCAACAATGGTTGTTATATTGCATAAGACTGTCTTCAAATTAGTTGTTCAGATTAACAGATAGATTAGTTCACTATGTTTATAGATCTATTTTTAGGATTTATATTCTCTTACATGACTTTTCTGTTCACTATTGACATGATTCTATTGCTGCAGTTTTACAAATATTTATACCACCTCATTGAAAATAGCAAAAATGTGTACCATATTGTTCCATTTCAAGCATTGCCAGGCTTGAGTTAATGTTGTTAGCTACCATCTGTAGGTGAGGAGGTAGGTGCACTTTTCTCAAAATATTTATGCAGATTAACAGTTTCAGTGTTTTTTTTTTTTTTTTTTTTCTTTCTACGCATTTAGGACAGAGTCTACAGGGTGTACAGGGTCTCAGTACAAAGATTAGACTCATAGTGGTCCTCCTGTTTTCAGCCTCTCGAGTGCTGGGATTACAAACACACACTATCACACCCAGTCTCAATCACCCTCTCAGTGCCTCCAGGGGGCAGGGCTGTCAAGGCATGCTGGCCATCGAACCCTGGCCACTGCGCTCTGTCTCAGCAGGCACTTTAGTCCACTAAGCTATCTGGCCGGCCTGTAGTACTTTTTTTCCCGTTGGTGGATATCTTTTTCTGTCTTTCTGGTAGAATCATGACTAATCAATTGTCTAAGATGCTTTGGGAGGGAACTTTTCAAACATGCTGCATCATGGGAGTGAACCAGCGTTGTCAATTTCCATCTCATACTGAGCATTGGAGTTAAATCTGATCCCCTATCAACTCCTTTCCTTCAGGTTTGCAATTCCACAGGATTCTGTCCTCAGGCCTAGATCAGATGACTGTCCTCCACATGCCTGAGAAATGAGTTCCTGACTATGTGCTCCAGGTGCACATGCTCCAGGTGCACATACTCCAGGTGCACATGCCCCAGGTTATCTCATTTTCTCCTTAGTGAAACCTTCTCCTAAGAAACACAGTGCAAATTCTGTCTTTATGAAAATAAATATGCTGCATTTTCTTGCTTAGGCACACATTGCACTTATTTTTACTGTTTTCCACACAATTTTTTGTCTCTCTTTCCTACCAGGTTGTTAGCTATGTGAGTGTAGGGTCTAGATCTTACCTGTTGAAGCATGTCTTCCCAGCACCCAATGCCTGGCATATAGCAAGTGCTCAATAAATGTTTAAATAAATATTTTCAAATGGATACTTTTAAAGAATGTATTAGTGTACTTTATGGATATAACCATAGTTTCCTAAGAAATCATAATTAGCTTGATTTTGTTTCGAAGGTGTATTGAGTACAAATATTCTTATGAGTTTTGGAGAATCATGTAACTTGTCATGTTAGGATATTTTATTAACTTCAGCAGAAAGACAGCAGCCTCCTATAGCCTCAGACATCACTGTCAGATCCAACATAAACTATTCATTAAAATATGTCTGTCATCTCAAATCAAACTGATGAAACTTACATGGAAGAAAGCGTATACCCTACATTAAACACATGACTGGTATGTCAGAATTTTTCTGCTCCTTTAAAATTTTTAAATATTGAAATTTGTTCAACATATGTTTCCTAGGGACAAAGGTTTAATATCGTCAAATCAATATTAATGATTTAATCTCTGGTGTAATCACTATCACTGAAGACAACCAAATATAATATTTTCATATCTATACCTATAGTGATTTTCTAGACCATAGTTTTGGTGAGTAACGAGGACTGATTCTATCTCAGTTTATCTTAAGGAAACAGACTATGATATACCCTATAATTGACAGAACTGGAAATTCTGAAGTCTGTAGGACAATTGAGAATGCATTTAAGAAACTCACGTATAAGTTAACACCAGAATCATGTGATCAAATTTCTGCTCCAAAAATTTTAGTTTGTGCTCTTCAGTTTTTATCCAGTCAGATGAGACCCACCTGTATTACTATTAGAAATCTCGTTTACTTAGATTCAAGGAACTGTAAATGTTAGACAAATGCCTTCGTAGTAACACAGACATTAGTATTTAGATAATGAAGAGGTATGATGGTCTAACCAATTGACCCATCAAATTAACCACCATCATCATATAATCTTATTTGGTTCATGTTTTTGTTTTAATGTATTTGGTACAGGGTCTACAGGGTCTCACTACATAGGTCAGACTCATGATGATTCTCCTGTTTTGAGCCTCCCAAGAGCTGAGATTACAGGCACACGCCACCAAGTCCAGTCTCAATCGCTGTGTCAGTGCCCCCCCGGTGGCAGGGCCGGCACAGCACAACTGTGATCACACTTTGGCCACTGCGCTCTACCTAAGCAGCCTCTTTAGTCCACTGAGCTATCTGCCCGGCCCTCATCATCATATAATCTTGATGAATTTCAATGAGTTTATAGTAATCCCAGTTCACTCAGTAATATTTCCACCTACAGAAGTGAGATATAACTGTCTTTACAAACACATGGAGTTTGGGGCAGGAATTACCATAACTTGCTCCTGTTCCAAGTGCAAAGATTGCATAACCAGAAGGAAAAGCTGAGCTATAGCACCGCTCTTTTGCTTTCCAGACTGAGCACCACTATGTGTTGGATGAGACTGGAAGAACTACACATCAAATATGTCTTCGTTTTCTTGCCTACCTAGGTGAAGATAAAAATAGTACTGCACTTCACATCAGGACTGTTCTTTGTTGATACACAAAAAGTGTTGGCTCTTCCCAGTGCGACATCCCTGGAGCCCATGGAGAAAGGCAAAAGGCAGCACACATGCACAAATCCCTCCAAGGGGAAGACACACCGTGGCTGGCCCACAGAGAAGTGAGAAGCAGGCAGCTGTAGCCTAATGACTTTCTGCTTGGCACTAGAATAGGCTAAGTCTAGGAAGAATGTGGAGATGGTGTGGGCGTATGATTTTTACTCTGTATCTTGTATGAAGGAAAGCTTTCACACATCTTAGGCTTGGAGCTCACGTCCAAGTTTTAGGATGAAGGAGAGCCAACCACAAAGCAAAGGCAATAAGTAAGAGGTAGAAAAAAAAAAAAAAAAAAAACACAGATCCCAAATGTTTTCAGCATCTCAAAGTGCTCGTGAATCCAGAAGCGCATACCCACCAGCTAAAACAAAAAATGCCTGTCACCTAGCTCACAGGTACAATATTAAAAAAAAAAAAAAAAAAGCCAAATGAACAAAAAGCTGATGTGACTGTTTTTCCACTGATTTGTCAAGAGCTTGTGTGCTAGTGTGTGACTGTGGCAATGCCGTGTAGCTGCAGGAGACTAATTGCAAAAGGGGAAACAAAGGCTTTGCTATTCCATATGCTCTTTCCACCTCTCTGGGCATGCCTGCTCCTTTGATCCATCACTGTGCCTGACCTTCACATCACAAAGTGACAAACCTTAGAAAGAAACAGGGGACATGCTAATGCAAACATGAAGCTGTCATTTTTGCCATCAAAAGTGTCAGGGCTCCCGAACAACAACGGTGATGCAGAAGATTCAGTAATGAATTTTGTATCCAAGCTTACTGATATGTCATGGCTAATCCATAGGAAAATCAGGGTTTGTTTGATTTGAGTTGCCTTTGAATTGTATCATAATCATCAGTATTTTATGGCTTAGCCTTAAAAATATTATTTACACCTCCTATTTTCCCTTCATTGGCTCACGACGCACCAACCACATTAATTCTTACTTGATATGGAGGTATTTGCTTCTACGACATTCTTTTTCTCAAGTTCTTTCTAGTACTTTCTGGCAAACAAAGACATTTGACTTTTTATTAATTTTAATTAAAAGGCATAGAAATGTTACATTTTTTGTTACATAGGTTTTGCTTTAACTTGGTCTTAAGCACCCAGGAGAAAAGTCTAATCATGAGTTATAAAAAGTAAAGCCATATTAATATGCTGAGCTGTAAAAGGCTCAAGTCAACAGCTTCTGACATTGCCAGTTGTGCTGACAACCCACTGCTCTTATGGACTATTGGACTCTATATTCAGCTACTTTCTCTTAGTTCAATAAGAAGAAAGATCTATACTAATAGAGTTTATATAAGACACCAATTCTGCATCTGCTACTCTGAACAAATACTATGAAGACAACAATATGCAATGTATTAATTATTGTTACTGTCCTATTAACCTATTGTGAAACTCTCATTGTCATTTCTTCCAGACATTTTTACCTTTATTCAGGTATTGGACATAATTCTTAGGTGAACAATCAGAGTATACACGATCAAGGCAAACATTAAATACTTTGGAGATGTATTTGGCATTTGAGCTCATATTTTAAATTACAACATGAAGACTGAAGTGTGGAATAAAATTCAATGTGATCTCAGTTGAATATGGTTTAATATTCTGTTTCATAATAAAGAAAAATCTACAGACTTATGTTTTATATTTATTATTTTGGAAAGCTTTCAATTCTATATGAGATAAATCTGAAGTAAGGAAATGACCACCAAGATATCACAATGGTTCTTTATGGGTGAGAATGTTGGGGAGTAAGATAAGTGCTACCTGAGCATATTTTCTTTTTATTTTACTTGTTAAAGAGAATACAAATTAATAATGATAAAATATTTAGGAATGATGCAGAAAGATACCTATTCAACAACACTTGTTGTTTATATGTTATCTTCAAACTAGTCATTTAGATTACCAGATATATGCATACAAAATTGGGAGGACGTTATAAGAAATTAAGGAGAGAAAAAATTTAAGCATTACCTGTTCCTCTCCACAGATCAACAGAACTCAGTAATACAATTATCCAAACCATCCTGCAGATATACATTGGTGTATATACCCACATTTCCTCTCCTGTCCTTCTCCGCATCTCAGTATTTCCTTCCTTTTGAACAGATTTGTGCCCTTTTCACAGTGTCTTTTGTACCTTTCACATTTTATAGGTCCTTACATTTGCAATAACAATACAATCTTTGCACACGTAGATCTGATTTATTTTACGTATCAATCTGATTGCTATTTGCCTCTATTTACCAACAAAAGCTTCAAGTTCATCTATGTTTTAATAGCTGAGTAATGGTCAATTATGTAAAAATACCACATCTGCTTCATCCGTTCCTCAACTGATAGACCTTTGAGTTGTTTTTAACATTTAGCTATGATGCACTGTGCTTTTATAAATATGGGTACACATCTATCACTATGGTATGATATTTTCAGTTCATTTAGAAAAATACTCAGGAAGGGAACAGCTGGGTTGAATGAATCCTTCAATCCTAGGTTTCCAGTAATCTTCCCACTGTTTTTTTTTTCACTAGGCACCTACTATCTGTCCCGTTGATCTCCACCACTAAGGCTAGTAAGAGCAATACGTAGCATTTAATCAATAGTAAGCATGAAGCCCTGCTTTTCAGCACTATCTTTTTTATTATTAATTTTAATGAGAAAAAATAGTAATGAGACAGTGTCAAAGCAGGTTAGTAGGACAGTTATAATAATTAATACATTACAAAAACTTGAGGATTAAACAACAAAGAGAGAACAAGGAGAAAAGTTAGGAAACAAGGCAGGGGCAAAACCACACATTTATACACAAGACGGTTAAGGCAATGGCCCACACTGATTTTCACAGTGCTTGTACCAGTGTACATTCCCACCAACAGTGTAGAATGGTTCCATTTTCACTAAAGCCCCTCTAGAATTTCTTATAGGTTGTTTTTTCAATGATAGCCGTTTTGGGGAAGGTGAGATGGTATCTCAGTGTTGCTCTAGTTTGCATTTCTTAAATGATCAGTCATGTTGAACATTTTTTCATATATTCATTTGGAACTTGTGTTTCATCATCTGAGAAGTGTGTTTTCATCTCAGATGTCCATTTTTGGATTGGGTCTTTGAATTTGGCGAGTCTGAATTTTTTTAAATTCTTTATGTATTCAGACAGAAGTCCTGTCAGAGGGAGAGTAAGCTATAATTTTTCCTAGTTTGTGGGTTTCTTTTTACTGTGTTACTGACTTCTTTCTTTCTTTCTTTCTTTTTTTTTTAAGAGGCATGCCATGCAGCTCAGCAGATTTTTTTTAACATTTTCAAAAACATGTTAGCAGTACACTCCCAATAATTAATACAATGCATATGATTGTCCTCATAGTAGATATACAGAGCACAGGGTGTAGACATAATAATTTTTCTAATCAATGTTGGTAAAAAAAAAATATCTTCTCATTGAACTAAGAGAATGTAGTTGTATACATAGTACAATATTTCATAATCACAATGGATTATTGGCAGAACTGGCAGTGTCCCAAGCTGTTGATTTAAGCCTTTTATAGCTCAGCATACTAATCTAGCTTTACGTTATATGCCGTGTGATTTAACTTTTCTGCTGGGTGATTAAGGGCAAGTTAAAGCAAGACCTGTATAACAAAACATTGAAATTTTGTATCTCCCAAGGTCAGTCAAATTACCTCAGGGTTAATCTTGAAACCATGCACAGTGCTCTGTAGAGCTGTCGTCAGTGTCAGCTGTATGGATGAGTCATGGCCATTGCTTGACCAGTTTGCTCTCTGTAAAAGAAAGAGAAAATGTTTTCTTTCTAGGTGACTCTTCTTAGGCACACTATACATCATCAATCCCTTTCCTCTATAGTCCCATAGTCTCCTTAAACAGAAAAATTTGGACACCACTGAGTTATAGGATGTTACAGCACAGGTTCTGTTATGTCCTGAGTCCTCATTGAACTTAAAGGGATAGGGCCAAAATATTGGTGATCCTTGTAGCCTTTCTTTTTCTCTAATTTTTGGTCTATGATCTTACATTCTTAACCCTCTAGAAGGGAAGCTTCATGATACTACTCTATAATATAGGTACTTGAGCTTAATACCACTATCTTTCTGAATATCAAATAACTTATACTTAAGTTGGAATCAGTATTTTCCATCAATCACTGATATTCTAATAAATCCCTATACAGTGTGATAAAAGCAGTTACACATTTTTATACAGACATTTAGAAATCTAAGTATATATAAAATTGTAGCAGGTCAAGCTTACGGCATTTATTATACTTGGAACACCTATCATTCTTTTCTTTTAGAACTGTACTGCTTCCAATATAATTTCAGTTACTGCTATACTCCCTCTCAAGTAAATGATTAGTTTACAGGAAAGCAATACAAAAAAAAAAAAAAAAAAAAAAAAAAGGTATTAAATGAGTGTTAGTGATTTCTTCTGAGGTGTAGAAACTTTTCAGATAAATGAGATCCCAATTGTTATTCTTTGAAGTATTGTCTGTGCAGTTTGCTTTTTGTTCATGAACTTTCTACATATTCACATATCTTCAAGATTTCTACCTACTTTCTTCTCCAGAAGGCTTAGTGTTTCCGTTTTAATATTGAAATCTTTGATCCATTTCAACTGTAGCTTAGGGCATGGTGATAGACATGGGTCTAATCTCAGCTTTTGGCAAGTAGAAAGCTAGCTTTTCTGGCACTACTTATTGAAGAGGCTATCTTTCTTCCAGTGAATATGTTTGGCCCCTTTGTCAAAGATGATGTGGCTGAGTGCTCTTATAGTTGTGTGTACATCTTCTAAAGTTTTCATTGATCCTCGGGTCTGTTTTTTGCCCGTTTCATGCTGTCTTTTATCCCAGTAGCTCTGTAGTATAATTTCATGCTAGGAATTGTTGTGCCTCTTGCCATTCCTATGCTGCCCAGGATTATTTTTGCTGTTTTGGGTTAAGTATAATTTCTGGTAAGTATAATTGTTAATTCATGCATCACCTGTTTACACATAGGTGGTGGATGCTTATAATATGAGAATGTTCATATATAAATATCTTAAACACAGAGGTGACCAAGCATGATATTAATTTTATTTTAGTGTGACATCTAGAGTCCACATGAATTATGTGCACAAAACCTTGCAATGACAAAAGTTTCTATTACTAAGATATAAACAAGTATAATCACAGACATAGTCCTATAAAAATTTCCTTTCTGATGTATACCTGAAGGAAAATATGACATTACAGATGATCAAGACAGAAAACTTGAATGAATGAAAATCAGTTCTTAGTGTGAATACTTAAAGTTGTATAGATATTAAACTTTCTGAAATTAAACTCCAATACTCTAGTAAAAATCTCATGAGGATAAAAACATCCACACAGAATTCTAAAATTGATGGGGAAATGGTATTAAAATATAATCATAAACAAAATATAAATGGTACTTATAATCAGGGTTTTTAAATATATTATATATTTTAAATATAAAATTACAGTGGGAAAAATAGTGCTACTGGTGTAAGACGCAAAGAAAGCAATGGAAAATACAGTAAAGATACTTCATAACCAGCCCTCAAATGAGGACACAATACATGCTAGAGACCACTTTTAAATCTGTAGAAAGTATTTCTGAGATGATTTTTTAAACTAATTAGAAAATGGCTATACTACAAATTTCACACTTTATTCAAAATATAGTGCACATAAATTAGTTTTGAGTTTCTATGTCAAATAGTTCATGGAAATTACCACTAAATATTTATTTCTTTGAGCTGGAGAATGTCTTTTTGAATGTCCCCATGAAGAACATGGCCACAAATCTCCTGTAAAAAGTTACCAAAAAAACGTATTTTTCTATAAATATCAATATTCTAAAAAAAATATAAGATTTCACACATCAATAATGCCGTAATCAAAGCTTCAAATGCCATATTTTATTTATAATAGTTGCAAATTTTCAGACATAGTTTTTATCTGGGTTACTGGAGGTCACAAAAGAACATAGCCACCAAATTCCTTTACAGCTTTACTAATAATAAAGCAGCAGTTATATAGCAGCTGGCTAGCAGTCCAGCTTGTAACTGTATACCTTAAGAATGCAGCCAGAGATCAACTTTACAATTTCACGAGCAGAAAAGTTCATTGAAGAATTACTTATCAGAGTGAAACATGGAATGACCTGTATCATAAACAGGACAACTGGATAAGATTAAATGAGGTATGGCCACAATACTCCGTATCATGTACTCATTAAAGGATGTACTCATTAAAAGATTTTTGAATGCCACTGCAAAATGCCATCGATGGTTGTCCTTATTGGATAGTGTCGTATGTGCCTTTGGATCTGCACATTGCTTGTTCCTAAGAGTAGGCAGGAGACAGACAAGATTCCAATAATAGTGAAGGATCACAGGTGCTCCCTGCCATGTTAATAGGGTTTTTGACAATAAAAAATAAATCAAAACTATTCTCAGATTTTTCCTGAAGTTGGATCAAAGAAAATGGACTGTCAACTAGTTAGGTGCTGGACTGAGGAAATTGTGGGTGGTCTGGGTGCCTGCCTGGCAAACACAGGGACCTGGGTATGATCACCAGTGCCACATATTGTGACGACCCTCAAACTCGTGTACATCATACCAGCCACCTAGACAGGGTGTTCACCTGTAACCCCAGCACTGGGGAGGCTGAGACAGTAGGATCACTATGAGCCCGAGCTACATAACAAGACCCTGTACCAGACAGATAGATAGATAGATAGATAGATAGATAGATAGATAGATAGATGATTAAAAATAGTTAAGTGAAGTATAGTAGATAGTTTTGTGGGCATGGTATGAGTGATTTCAATAGTTATCTTTATTTGTCATGTCTATTTTTCTAACTTGAATATCAGAAGGGAAAAGCAATTGCGATCATTCTTATATAGCTCCAAAACCAAATGTGAGATTTTAAATGTAACAAAATAGTATCACAGGCTTTTAAAGTAAAATGAAGAGAGAGAGAGAGAGAGAGAGAGAGAGAGAGAGAGAGATACACCATTGTTTGTATCTTAATGCAGATAGCCTTCAGCACTGAATTGTGCATTATACAACAAGATGCAATATGTGAATCCATTTGTTCTTGTCAAATCTGAGGAATTTTATTTAGATTTCAGGCTTCCAGTGGAAGTTATCAAGAAACCCCTCCTTCACCTTCGTAAATTTGAGTACGTCTTAAACACCCCCCAGGCATTTTCCTTTAATGCTCACCACCTTGCAGGGCTCCTTAGGCAGTGATTGCTGAGTTAGAGGGTGAAAGTCATTGGCTGACTATTTCTAGCTTGTCCACTAAATAAGTCCAGGATGAAATCACTGGTGCAGAGGTGCCAGTTAATTGAGCAATCAGACAGCGAAGAGACCAGACTGGGTGAGAGAACACCCTCATCCCAAGGACAGTGCTCTGCCATGACATTCAAGAGCACACACAGATGAACTGGCCAGCTCAATTGCTTTCCTCCTCTATTATATGATCTACCGCACCAGCACTGAACTGCGCTGCAGGTAATAGACCTAGTGGGTAAACATGGAACTCAAAGGAGAACATTAGCTCATGCTTGTACCTTCTCAATATTGTGAGTGAAATGAAGACATGGGTAGCAATTTGAAATTCATTTTCAAGCTTGTATGGATGAAGGGGTACAGATGGGAGCCGAGATGGACCAGGATATTCAGAGCACAGAGGAATGGACAAAGGAAACTACCTAGCCCAAAGCGAGGTCCCCTGCAGAGAGGCCGGCAGGTCCCAAGAGGTGCAGCTCAGGAGAAAGAAATCTGTTCTGCCCCTGTGGGTGCACAGTGTTCAGAATTTAGAAAAATGCAAACCTGAGAAGGAGGTAAATGACACTCTGTGTGACCTAGCGGTCAGTGTCACTGGCCTGGTGAGAGGATGAAAGTAAAATTAGGGACTGAGGAGGGCTTGAAAAGCTGAGAAGAGAGTGAGAGGAAGAAGTCCACAGAGGACACAAACCAAGCGCAGAGAAGTGAAATAGCATCTCCAGGATGAGGCTGCAGATATTTACCCACAGGGAGTCCCGTTGTTTCCACAAGCTTAGCCGTACACTGCTGTGTAAAAGCCTGGAAGAAACAGAGCTGGGCTGTGGGTGGACACGCTCTAGTGTTCATCTGCTGCAGTCCCTGAAGACAGCATCTTGCATAACTAAACATTTTATTTTTGAGATGAAGCAGACTCAAAATAAAAATGTCTCTCAGACAATGGCCTCAAAAAAGTCTTGAATTAAAACAACACACAGAGGCCAGGGAGATAGCTCAGCAGCCTAAGAGCCTGTGTGTCAAGTGCAAGCTTCAGGGTTCAATCCCTGGTACTGCAAAAATGCACACGCACAGTACACACAACACATGCACAGTGACTTCTAAGAAGAAATAGCAGAACCAGCTACCAGGAAGGTAAGACAGATAAGTAAGTGGTTTGCACAAAATGAGCGCAGCAAGGTTTCCCTGAAGATATCAGTTGCCCTGAGCAGGCAGAATCAAGAGTTGAAATGACAGGAATGCTTTCACCTAGATAAATGGTTAACCTGAGGCTGAGTCTTTTATTTTAGCCCTGAATCATCCCATGAATACTTTTGATAAGTCATAGCCCCGTCCCTCATTATTGGCTTACTTGCTTATCATCTCATCGTGATCGTGCAGTCTAAACATGAAAAGCGTTTTGTGACATCCTAAAGCATCTTTTCATCTTTTAACATACGTTAACGGTCAGGCGGAAGTCACGCGGGACACAGGTGTGCCCAGATTATACCCATAATCCCTTGCAGCCCGTTCTACACACAAGCTCAGGTAGCAGAACAGCTGCCTGACTTTGTTCTGCAGGCGCTGCCACTCCCTGACATCTAAGACAACATCTGCTTCTGAACACTGTAAGTCAGCAGGACTCAATTATTAGCAAATCTATTATACACTTATACAATTATACAATTATTAGCAAATCTGTTATACACTTCATAATGCACCTGTCTTTAAAAATTCAAGAATATACTTTCTTACACCAGGGAAGCAATACACTCTTTCACTCTTTGCGTCTGATTCACTTCCCTTACGAGTATGGTCTCAGAAGGCACCCATTTACCTAAAATGTCTCAGATTTATCTTTCTTTATGGCAGAATAGTACTCCCTTGTATGTGAGAAACACCTTCTCTCCATCCTTTCAACTCCTGGGGGCCGTGTGGGATGCTTCTGAGCCTTAGTTATTAGAAACTGTACCGTAAATATGGAACCAAGTGGAGGACAGATACTGGAAAACAGGAACTTATTCAAATGGAAGGAGGAAGAGAGAGAAGGGAAGAAGGGAAAAGACTTTTTTTTTTGTCTTTTTGAGACAGGGTCTCGCTATGCAAGTCAGGCTGGCCTTGAGCTCACTTTTGTAGCCCAGGCTGGTCTGGAACTCGCGCCGATCCTCCTGCCTCAGCCTCCCCAGTGCTGGGATTACAGGCATGCACCACCACGCCCAGCTTGAAAAGACATTTTTTAAAAGAGAGAATTGAAGGAAAAATGGAAACATCCTTTGTAAAGGGAGAAAGAAAGAAAAGTTGAAGGGAAGGGAGAGGGAGTGGAAGATAGATTTATGACCCATCATGTAGAGGCACAAATACCCCACGGTAAAATGTGATCTTTATGTAGGGCAACCAAGTACTAATAAAACCAATTAAAAAAAAATAAAACAGACCTATCTGTGTAAAACAGTATATACTTTCTAAATAACCAAGCACTAAAAGAACAGCTCCAGTACATCTACTCTGTATCTGGCTGTTTCACAAACTGTGAAGGCAGTTCTCTTCACTTCAGTACCTCCGTTGGCAGTGTCAGTTGTAAGGCGTTTCTTTAGCCTGTGTATAACAATGAGCCTAGACTGAGCTCAAATCCTTCTGTAGACATTACTTCATCTCACTCTTAAAGTTAATAACCCACTGATCAAACAGCTCTCTGCTAGAAACAATGAGAAAACTTATGCTTAAGAAATTGAAGAATCTTGCCAGACTTTTGGATTGGGTACATATCCACAAATTGGAGTTTGCAGTTGTCAAGGTACAATTACCAGAACCCACTGGAGCTGTAGCAGGACGATCAGACCACATTGGAACACTGCCCCACCCCCACCCCCAAGGCAGTCATCTAGGCAAAACTATTGCTAATAAGAGATTCAAAGTTAGCGCATGATCCTTATGATGATGAGATGGTTCTTGCTACCAGTTTGGTCTATAACATGGAAGCTGACCGTAGGTGCTGAGGGCGAGTGGCAGTGACGACTCCATGGAGATGCCGTCTCCGTTTCTCCTGCGTCCTCTGCCTACTGTGCCGTCCTACTCCTCTTCCGCAGGCAGACCCCCTGTAGTTTCTTCTATGCTCCATCTGTGATATTTCTGGAACAAATGTACCAGACTGATCTGCAACTACTGTTCTCTCTGTAGATTAACCCTAGGGCCCTTCTCTCTTGCTTTCCTAAGCTCTTTTCTCACCCCTGATCCGAAATCTTGAGGCCTTCACCCCCAGTCTGCTCCTCATCATCTGTCATAACTCACTCCTATGTGTTTCTAAAGTAACGATCTCAGCTACTTTTTCCCCTCTTTGCTGGGACAAAATATCCAACATCCAAAGTGAGGGAAAGAAAGGAAAAAGAAATGAGGGAAAGCTCACAGTTAGTAGAGGTTTCAGGCCCTGCTCTGCTGCCTCCGAGGTACAGTGGTACACGGCACAGGGCAACCATTCATGGCGCCAGAAAACAGCAAGGAGCAAAGGGAGGGGCAGCAGCTGAGGTACCCAGCTAGCCTCTCTCCACTCCTTATACTGTATGCACATTACCCACTCCAGGGCTGGTACAGCACTCGCACTCATAATCCCCGAACTAGGTCATGAATTCATCACAAGCTCTAGGGGCTGGCCTGTGACTACATGAGGCTTTTGAGGGACACCTACACGCAAGCCACCAACTAAACTCCAGAGTTTTGATTTCCACTGATTCGTTCATTCCCAGTTCTGCGGACAGAACCTGCACAGGCCGCGCAAGTGCTGGGACACTGCAGACACTCGCCCTACACCAGGTATTTTAATGCCTTCCTTAACCTACTTTTACTCCAAATCACTTCCTTCTACTTTACTCCAAATTTCTTCCTTCTACTTCGCTTACTCTCAAGTTAGAAAACAGAAGTTTGGACACTTTTTGTTTTGTTATCCACTTCACACTTGCGCACTTCACTGTATGTAGTCGCTGAACTTTCATTTTCTGGCTCTTATACCTTTGTGTATTTTATAAATTGAATTTGTAATTTTCCAGTTCATTTAACTGCCACATATGAAAATATTGTTTGAGCCACATAAATCCGCTGAATCTCTTAAAGCAATCACTTAAGGGCTTGTGTTTATTTGAAAAGGACTGTGCAGTTCAGATAAAAAATAAAGAAGTTTCATTTCAGTGATTCCAAAATCTGTATTTTAAAGTAGAGACTGGGAGTTTTAGAATGTTCTGGACAGTATGCCAAATATAACGAAAAAAACTTTCCACCCTCCCTGCCCATCACGATGCCTGTTTTTGGTATTTCTGTAGTCTAGCTTTGCCTTCCTCTCCCTTTAGACCGGGGCTGTTCCTCTGTGACTTCCCAGCCTAGACCTTCTTGGAAAGGTCTGCTTTGCTCACAAAGTCATTTGTTATGTTAATAACAATCCGAAAACAATAAAAGACTTTGAGCAGAGCAGGTCAGGCTGTCAACATGCAGCTTTACAATGGGACTCGAAAGCAACCAAACAAGGGAAGAGCCGAAGGTAGGCTGCTCACAAGCTACATTCCTAAAAGCAGAACGTAGCTGAGGATGTTTTGTGGGGAAGAGCACAAACTACAGGGGAAACCTACAGAGAAATCTGTCTTTGCAACCCATCAGCTAATTACTCCCATCGCGCTAGTCACACGCGGACCCCAGTGAAGAGTGACTGAGGGCTGCATAGCCCTTCTACCCTTGGGCAGCAATGGAACTGCATGTGGCACACTAAGTAGACTTACTAAGCAGGACAGGATGGGCCGGTTCATCCCCAAAGACTGCCAGGACAATATGGCTTCCTGTTAGAAGTCACAGGTATCCTAGTTTTGAGTCTTTGACTCTTCGATGAGGGGGGTGATGATTAGAAGCGACCCTTCTGTCATGGTGTCATCAATCAACTTATGGTTTTTATTTTTAGCCACGCATAGCAAAAGCATCACAAGGCAGCGACCAGAAACAAAACTCGTGTGGTTCTCAGACAACTGAGGTTGTATGGGCTACGTTACTGGAGTTGGGATCATTGAGGAAGAGGAGGAATAAATGGATAGAAGATACACATTTGGGTGAGGAAATTGGAGTTGTCAGAAGCACTCATGACATAGACAGACACTCCTCCGCCGTGGGCCAGATCTCCAGACAAGAGTAAACACACGCAGCCTCATACTTCCCTAAGGACGAGCATCAGAAATTGATATGCTGAATAAGTACCAATCACCTTGAAAGAGCCTGAAAGAATCACTAGCCCAAGCCCAACAGGAAGAGCCCTTGTTGGGTATTCTTGCCTACTTGCTACCTGTCTCGCTTCCCCATTTGGTACTGGACTGAATCCATTTTACCTGAGCAGTGATGCTGATGAGCTCATTGATGGACCACAGTTTTATCACACCTCATGCCCACCTAAGTGAGTTCCCAAGTCTTCTCTGCCACCTTAGACCTGCCTCACGACATGATTTTCCTCTATAAAAGTTCCTGGAAGAGACAGCTTCATTGGGGCCACCCACTCAGGATCCTCCTCCTGTCCCTCTCTCAGATAGGTGTTTTCTTCCGCTAACAAATCTATTCTTTTCATTGTAAAAGTACTCATGAGTAAGAAAGAAAAGTTTAGAAGCAAGCTTTTTAAACAGACTACTGATAACTACTCAAATAATGTTCTTCTTTTAATCACAACTACTTTCTTTCAATAAGTAAAAATGCTAAAATAAAATTTTAAACCCTGCTACATCTTTAAAAATCTCACCAGGAGAGATAAAAATGTAAGTCCCAAGTTAGTTTTATTCATAGTCATACACCACAGTCTAGTCATAATTTGACAGAGAATAAAAGTTTTGCTATTTTTATATTTGTCAGTAAGAAATCTGAGTTTTTCGGATTTGTTCTAAATTTATGAAGGACTAAAAGTCTTTCTTTGGTCTGTCAGAAAGATTATCTTCTCTAAAATACGCTAAGTGGAGCTATAAAAAAAGAGAAGCTTGGAATCTTTAAGTAAACTTGAGGATCTACATCAAGAATATTAAATTCTAAATATTAAATAGTAAAGGTCATTGTTGTGTGACCTTCTGGCCTTCAGGCTAGAAAAAAGAATGAATAGTGTTCTTAGATAATTGTTCAGACTGGCTGTAGCACTTCAGACAGGAACCTGGATACTACAAGATGAGAGCGAAAGCAAGACATAGAACTGACTCAGATGAAATAAGAATTATTCAAATGAGTTTATGATGTGTTAAAAGAAGTGCAGAGAACATGCTTTTATCTCTTTCCCTTTTTTATTTCTTTTTAAGGACTGCCCTTGTTTATTAGAACCAGCTGTTAAATGATAACGAACTTAACTACAATGATTATTTAAGAGTTCTTCCTAGAAGCCTCCTGTGTTATGTTCATATAAAAAATTATAAATGATACATCCTATATTTAAGATTGGAAAAAAGTTTCATAGGGTTGAGTTCACTCATCCAGAAAAGAGCAGAAATAGACCTCTTTTTCAGGTCTAACCCGTATCTATGATAACAAATACCATCATAATCATCAACTGTATTAAGGTTCCAGAAGGAGGAGCTGGATCTCCCTTGGATGAAATGAAGCCAGCCATGTGCTGGGCCTCCCTCAGATAAATATCTGGCGTTCATGCTGCTCTTTCCTCCAGAAGTGTCCCTGAGCAGATGCTATCTTCCACATTTGGACATATGCTTACAGCCACGGCCTTTTGTGATTTGCAAGATCCATTGACTTGTATACCCTCACATTGGTCTGTTATTCTGGAGAAAGAATCTTTAGCCTGTGGTCTTTATAAGTATCAAAAGGTAATGCTTCTTTTCTGCTCCTAGGTGCTATGATCCTTTCTTCTCAAAGAGCACACTCTCCACTTATATGCCACACACACACACACACACACACACACACACACACGCACACACACACACACATGCACAAACACCCTTCCCCACAGCCACGTACACAATTATTGGATGAAGATTACATGGGCAAAATGTTGGTTTTCTAGACCCTTTAACCTTGAGGTGAAGAGGTTACATATTTACTCAGAGGACCCTACTGTAAAACATCCTCTGAGAGGTCCCACTATGCACATCAGAAGAGCGGGCCATTCCAGTTACCATTTAACTCCTTGCTGGGACAAAATACCTGACATCAAAAAGATTAACTTAGTTCATAGTTACTGGAGGTTTCAGTCCATACTCAGCTGAGTCCAAGGCAGAGTGGTGCACAGTACAGAGCAGTGGTTTATGGTGGTGGAAAACAAAAATACAATGAGAGCAAACACAGGGAGTAGGGGCAGCAAGGGCTGCGGAGAGCAAGTTTGTCTCTCATTTGTTACATTCTGGCTATTGATCCCAGGCTGGGTATAGTACTCACCGCCACAATTCCAGCAGCTTTCATACCCATAATCCCAGAAGCACTCATACCCATAATCACAACACTTGATCATGAATTAATCACAAAGTCTAGAAGTCCGGCCCATGACTTCATGAGGCTTTGGTGGGACAACTAAACACAAAGGTAACACAGGCCAACTCTAACCACTTTGCTGTCGATAACACAATTGTGCTTCAAGAGAAAACATTCTGTCTGACACACCTCATTCCATTTATCATCTATCAGAAGATCTTCCTTTCCCATACCTTATCTAGTAACAAAAATCACATTTTAGTAGCCCTGTGCATGACTTGCTCAAATATTAACCTATCTTTTAGGACAAGGTAGAAGAAAAAAATCCTACTGGGACCATTACCAAGCCAAGAGGAAAGAGTCCAAAGAAAGAGGTGTCATTCAAATCATAGTGTCACACTGGGCTCCCTTGACCGCTAACCTGTCTTGAGGATGACTTGGAAGATTAAGGTGTGCCATAGTGATGCATTCTGCATGGGGGATCTCGTATTTTAATGTGTTTGGATAATATAGAGGTTAAGAAGGGTTTGGATATTCACATATTTCAATATACTTCAAGAGATAGAAGGAAACAGGAATCAGACCGCTTATGGGACAGCTTATGATGAGATCTGATACATTTGCTACCATATATTGATTCCTTGAGTTTATAAAAATGAGTTGCATTTCAAAGAGGTAGCAGAATTGACTGTCCAGCCACAATCCTTTTTACTGGCCCCAACGAACTCACTTTTTTGTTGTTGTTGTTTTTTTTTACTCTAACTTAGTACTTACAAACAAAAAGAAATCTTTGCTGAGTTGGTGCAGCTTTTTATGTCTGTTCGTCTCCATTGCCCTTAGATCTCTTAGCGAAGACTTTAATCTTCTCCACACTTTCATTTTTCAAGCGTTGGTGAGGTAAC
Organism: Myocastor coypus; assembly: GCA_004027025.1. NCBI lineage: Eukaryota > Metazoa > Chordata > Mammalia > Rodentia > Myocastoridae > Myocastor > Myocastor coypus. Next base: position 33,600 of record PVJA010021281.1, read on the forward strand.
GCTGTGGTCATTTCGCTCAGTGCTAGAAATAGTCTGCAATCAGACTCTGGGGAAACAATCATTTTGTGTTTCGATTGGAAACAATAAAAATAGTTACTACCCATTACTTTCCACACTTCATTACTATTTTATTTTTATAGCTTAATTGAATCTCACATGAATCATAAGTGTATGAGGCCTGTGCCATTTTTGTTACTGAAAGTGAGAGAGCCCAATGTCTAGCCTTAGGGGACTGAATTAGTCTTTTTGGACTTTAAACACAACAGAAGAATATGCACAATGCCTAGTCTGTGGGCTGCTTGACCTCTTTTTTAGCATTATAATTCTTTTTTAAAAGGAAGTGCTGTTACTTATATATATTAACTATGCTCTGTATTTACAGTGAAGCCAAGCAAGCTGAAAGATTGCACACCTGATATTTGTGTCTAAAGAAAGATGAGGTCTATTAAGTGATCTTATATCTACATGTACATTAAAAGGTGATGACCAGTTATGTCTATAAATCGCAACCTACTTATTACTTTTCACCCCACTGTGTATTCCTATAACATGAGCAATACAACATTGATAAACTCTTCAATTCTTGACATAAACGCTACAACTGAAGTACACTTAAAGTTGTTGCCCTAAGTACATCTGACTGTTTTCATCACTACTCATCTACTTGTGTTGGCTCTTTCTTTCTTTCTTTCTTTCTTTCTTTCTTTCTTTCTTTCTTTCTTCCTTCCTTCCTTCCTTCCTTCCTCCCTCCCCTCTTTCTTTCATGTATTTAGTACAGGGTCTACAGGTTCTACAAAGTCTCACTAAACAGATCAGACTCATAGTGATTCTTCTGTTTTCAGCCTCCCAAGCATTGGGATTATAGGCACGCACCACCACACCATGTCTCAATCGCCATCTCAGTGCGCCCCGGGGTTGGGACCAGCATGACATGCTAGGGATAGAATCTTGGTTGCTACATTTGCCTAAGCAGGCATTTCAATCCACTGAGCTAGCTGGGGTCCCTTAATGTACTGGGTTTTGTCTTCTTTCGACACAGAAGAAATCCACATCAATGTCTACCTCCTAATCAGTTTCCAACTTCTGATGCCATTGGTTCTCATTTGGTCTTACCCTGTAGGCCATTCAAAGGAAACATGACCTTCCTCTTGGACTTTTCTCTTACCGTCTCTGGTTTGCTTTCCTCGCTCCCAAGCTGTTCCTGATCTGTTCCCTGGAGCTCCAAGTTGCCATGTGCTCTGGCCCAGCTTCCTAGGGAAGGCACGTGCACCACCAAGAAAGCTCCATAACAGGAGATATTGTTGGGAACTGCTTAGCTCCTGGACAAGAGCAGCTTTCATTCTAGGTCTTCTAGCAGAGTTTTAACAAACCTCAATTTCCTGGCAAATTTGATTCACATTTTTTAATTCAAAGCAATGAATTAACTAATTTAGAGTTATTAAACCAGCAGCCTGCCAACTTCAGGGGGAAAAGAAGAAAAACAAAATTTAAAAAAAAAAGCCAGCTTCTCAAGATTATGAGAGAGATAAAGACACTTACTCAAATGCAGCTGGTTTGTCTCACACACCTGTCAGCAGCTCCCTGGCGACTGCTTCCCTTTGCCTTCTCTTCCTCTCTTCCCGATGACCACAGCCTCCAGCCAGCTCCTCTCTCCACTTGGAATCTACGGGCCCCGCTAATTGCTCATCGACCTCCAACTTCTGTTCAACTCCTGGCTCAGAAAAAGCTAAGTGCTGCCCTAGCAGTGTAGGTAGGATTGATTTTCTAAAGCCCAAAGACTGAGTATTTCCAGTATCCTTCTGTTTATGCACGTTCATGTCTCTTTTCCTTGTGCAAGCAAATAGCTAGTTGGTGCCAGGCATTCAGTGAGCAAGACGAGGATCCTAGTTAAATCACATTTACGACTCTTTCCCTGTTAGTCATGACATTTTTCTAGGGTAAGCGGTGTTTACAATGTGTTTTGAAGAAGGGAAAAGATAGCTTGGCTGACACAGAGTGGAAGTTTGTCCCAGAATCACTAAGAATAGTATGATATTTGACAAGCAGCCAAAACAGCATGAGTGTTTACACTGTAATAAAGTCTTGCAGAATCCTGATGTTTTTCACATTGAAAAAAAAAAAATCACGAATTCCTTTCTCTTTCAACTGTTGTGTGGATCAGATTG
>PVJA010021282.1:0-35797 GCA_004027025.1 Myocastor coypus
TCCCAAAACCCCACCTCCTATTTGAACTGCCTCCCTCTCCTCCCCTCTGTTGTTCCTTTACAAACAACTTCCTGGTAGCAGGTATTTTTCTGGGCTCAGACATCAGGCAGTGACTCTGGTGGACACAGGGAGGCCTGTTCCTTAGACGGATGAGACACAGGCAAAAACACCCAATGGCCACAAAACTCCAGGCGAGTCTCACTGGGCTCCAGGCTGCCAGTTTCAGTGAAGCTCCAAAGCAGGGAAAACTCACCTCAGCTGGTTGAGGGAAGGCAGTCATGAGAGGCTTCCCAGAGCAGTGCAGGGTGTGGGGGAGCAGGCATGAGGAGTGTGTGGTAGATGGGGTCGAGGCAGGGAGCAGTGCGGCAGGAAAGTACATATCCTAAGAAAAGCTTGACAAATTCTCCTAAGTGAAATCGATACTACCAGCACCCAGGCTAAGACACCAACAGCATTGCCAAGGCCCAGAAGTACTGTTGCTGCCCTTTCCCCACACTAATCCTCCAGGGTACCCCTAAGGTAACCTGTCCTCAGTCCCACACATTTTGCTAAGCCTCATTCACTTTATAAGAAAACAAATCCAGTGTTAATTTAGGGGATTAAATCTAATGTCTATGCAAAATGCTACACAGGGCACTCTTGTGACGGGGTCAACAGGTATCCTGGACCCCTGCTGTGCTGTGCAATGGGCTGTCTCTCAGATTGAAGCGACGTCCATTTCCTCTTGGGGTTGGCAGTGGCAAAGTCAACAAAGTAGGGTGATTTTTCTCAGGGCAAAAACCATAAAGAGCCTGGAGACCAGACCAGCCAGAGCTTATCAACCAGGGACAGCATTCTGAGTGGATAAGAACCACCCAGATCAGCCCTGGGGCACCCCAGGTTTCTCTTGTGCCCTGGGTGACAGGACACCCCAAAGCCAGAGTTTCCATCCACATGCACAGTAGGATGCAGGTTAGAGCCTGGAGTGCGAAATGGATAGGCAGGAAGCGGGGAGGTACAAGCAACAGAAAGGCCTCAAGGATGGCTTAAAAATCACAAGTACTAGTTTTGTCTTTTCCCCACTTTAGACATCCATACACCACGTCAGATGTTCTAGTTACTCAAGCCTGCGGCTGCAGCAAGAAAAGTCAGCCTAGTACTTCCACCCTGGCTGCACTGGCTCAGAGCTGGTCTTCTCTAGAGTGGCCTGGAGCCGAGGTTTCTGGGAAGCCACAGGGATGCCTTTCTGGTATCTACAGAGCATCTGCTGACCTCTTGGACTACTCCGAACCCTCTGGAAGAAAGCTCTACTTTGCCCAGGGTCTCCACTCTAGATTGATCTGATACATACTGTTTCTAGCCCTAGTTCTTTCTTCTCCCAAATTGCTTTCTGGGGACCTTTTCCCTCTTCCCATGCAAATCGCCTTGCAATTAAATGCCTCTGATGGGAGCTGTTAGAGTCTCCAGGTTCTCACTTAAAGTTACTCTCAAAAGGATCCTTTTTGTTCTCTTGGTCTTTCACACAGCCTTTCTTCTTTTGTCTTAGAAAACTGGGATTACATTGCAGACTGTTTCATATCATGTTCTTTCTACTTAAAATTAGATCATGAACATTTTTATATGTCACTGTAGAATCTTCAATCTGTGATTCTTAATGACGAAATAGGACTAAATAGTATTCTCTTGCCTAAATGCAATTTTGTTTTGCAATGGAAGGAAAACCTAAGTAAAACCCCTAGCTTCACTTGCTTTTAGTTAATTGTAAAAGTCACTGCTTACAGAGGTCAAGCAGCTGGATGGCATATTTTCAGTCTCCCACTAATTATCCTATGGGTGATGCCTCTGAGTGAAGCTGCCTAGCATGCTGACTGGTTCACAGGCTAAAGGTCTTGCCCTGGTCCAGATCTCTTACTCATTCTCAGAGGGCAGCCTTGACTTTGGGTTCCTGTGAACTTGTCTGTTTTTCTGAGCTGATTCCAACTACCTGCTGTTGCCCGTAAGAACTGATCCAAAGTGGAAATGCCCTGCCCTGAAGGTAAGACAGCGCTCAGATCACATGGTGCCCTACCTGCCCGGCGGGTGCCAGAGTGACTCCAGCATTTGGCAAATGCCCATGTAATAGGAAGCCCTTATCTCATCCTTATTTAAATACCTTTCCATCCCAGAGACCAGGAAAGTGGTACTTGAGACACTGAAATATCTGCCTCCTTCCCAGTACGAGCATCCTTAATAAAGTCTATTTTCTTTCTCCCTTATGTTCATCTCCCAGGCATTTGCTTTTTTTGAGGGCAGAGCTGCCTCATCTGAATTCTAGAGTGTTTGAACCTATCCCACGATTGTTAGGGTTTTTTTCTAACCTCTGGCCTTAACAGTTCTTTGAAATGGTGCTAATGGATTTCTTATGGTAAATTCCTGGAAGTGAAATCACTAGATTGAGCTGTACCCTCTGTGAAGGATTTTGGTTCCTATTGCTAACATATCCTCCCAAAGGACTGTGCCAGCCTGCCTGTCTAGCAGGGTATGAGGATTTTTCTCTCAAATGTGGAGTAGCTGAGCATTGTGACAGGGTGACTCTTTACCAGCATGGGAAGAAAGCACTGGAAAGTGGCTCCAAACCTTGGTAAAGCCTTAAGTTCTTACACCAGTGTGCCAGGACCCCTCGTTGGCTGCGCTGCCCCACACCATGTGCCATGCCCCGGCCACTAGAGGGATTTAAATTTCCAAGTGCCATGCTTTAGACCAAGAACTCCCTTCCCTTGTAGGCAGGGGTCATGGAGGGGCGATAAGGTTATGGGGTGCTTTGGAACCATAGTTGGTTTGCTGTTAGGAGGGTGACTTGGCCAGGGGAAGCTGGGGCATGATTTGGAGGGGTTTGTCTCCTCCCCAGTCTCCTTCCGTTTACTCTCCGCTCCTGGCTGCCATGGCATGGGCAGCTTCTCCTCCGCTGTCCTCTCTGCCATCCCCTCTTTTGCAGTGGAGGCAGCTGGCAAGAACGGACAACAAGAGCCAACAGCAACCTCTCCTCTTTTAAGTTGTGGGTGTTGGGTTCTGTGTCTGAGGACAAGAAAGTGGCTAAAACAAAAGGACTTCAATGATGTCACTTCTTTATCTAGAATTTCTGATCACCTTTCCTCTGCCTATTCGAGCCCTAATTTATTTTCAAGGCCTCCTCCAGCCATTACTGTTATTTTTACTTTCTTTGAGCAAGTATTCAATAAATATTAGCAATTGTCACTATGATTACTTCTGCATAGAGTTCTACATATAGACCCTCATTAAACATTTCCTGTGTTATACATCCACTAATTTAATCCTCAGAAACCTACAGAAGGGGTGTGATTGCTTCCCATTTGTACACAAGGGAGTGTTTTGGGAGTGTAAGAAAGGTAACAAAGCTGTCAGTGGCCAACCAGCATGGAAAAGCCCGTCCAATTTGACTTTAAAGCCTGGGTCTTGGGGGCCAGGGAGATAGCGCAGTAGAATAAGTGCCTGCCTGGCAAGCCCAAAATCCTGAGTTCAATCCCCGGTACTACCAAAACAAACAAACAAACAAACAAACAAACAAAAAACAACAACACTAAACCCTGGGTCTTTACCCTCTATGGAACCTTCTCTCTTCTCTGATCTCCCTGACTGTATCATACAGTCTCCCACTCTCTCACATAGGCTATTGTATACTTGATCATTTTCTATCTGGTGTAGGAGAATTTACAGGGCAGGAGTTGCATGTCCTCCACATTCCAGGCTCCTAGCAGATACATGGCCCAAAGAAGGCGCTCAATAACTCTGGCTGGCACTTAGTGTAGCTCATACATCAAGGCAGTGTGTTAAAGAGGGAGACCATTAATTTATCTTGGGCTACGATAATTATTTCCCGAGGTGAAATAACTGTAAGCTAGAAGAGAATGCTCAGTCTAGATTCTGGAATGGGATAAGCGCTAGAAGGAGGGAAGAGGCAGTTGGTTTCCAGAAAAAGAGCCTATGTGTACAGGTTGACAAACTGTGTCAATTTCAGAAATTTAGAAGTTTAAGTGACTCAGCAGGAATCCAGGGTTCTTACTTTGTAAATGTCATCACCCTGTGGAAGAGGAGGACACCAACATTGTGTGATTTCCACACCTCCACCCCAGGGTTGCCTGCTTATCTATCTATTTATTTATTTATTTAATGAGCAGAAATATTTATTAGGGGAGAGAAAGCTCCTACCTGAGAGAGGGATAAGAGGGGGACTCTGAAGGGGTGGTCCCCAGGAAGCTGTCTCTTCCAGAGACTTTTATAGTGTAAAACTATGTGATTCTAAGACAGAGAACCTGGGAACTCACTTAGGTGGGCATGAGGTAGGACAAAAATATGGTCAACCAATGAGATTACAAGCACCATTGCTCAGGAAAAATTGATTAAGTCCAGGACCAAATGGAAAACCAGGTAACACAGTAAGCGGGCATGAATATAAAACAGGAGTTTATCCTATAGCCAGATTGCTCTGACTTCTTCAGACTAAAAGGGGTTGTAGGTGCTGACCGGCAGTCAGAGAAAATCTTCAGAGACTCTACCTAAAGACCCTCAATAGACACCAGGTATTTTTATCTTGGGCAGATGGAATAACTTTAAATCTGGAGGATACAAAGCCAAAGAAATGATTAAACATGCATAGGCCAAATAATAACATCTATAGGATAATTATGAATATACTAAAATATGATTTTTATCAAGGAGACAGTAATGACTTCCATAAAGATGACACAGATGGAGCCTAAGGGAATGGTGAAGCATCTTACATATCACTGATTTGACATCTTTTCAGCAGCTCTTGGAACATTAGCAGAAGTATCTGGGATGTAACAACTTTTTAAAATTTGAAATTATATAAAGATTAGTCAGAACTTTTTGTAGGACCATTAGCAGAGATTTCCAAAATGTGGGGTTTAATCCCTTTTTTATCTTCCATGGCCACTGGGTATTGTCTCAAATAAACTGGCCTTTCATGTCTCACTGATAGCAGTATTATTACTGGGGGAACATCAATTGCCAGACCTAGGGAGAAAACTGAGTACTCTCCAGTTTGCAAGTGGAGCCACTGGCTGGATAACTACTGATAAATCTGCACAGGCTTCTGTCAAATCTCTAACAGGCTTTTTCTTATATTGGCAGTTAACATGGATTCCTCCAGACTGAGAGGTGATGACCCTTGGTCTTATCAATCTGAAGCTTTTTCTAATTCCATCATGAATATTTTCTTTTTTTGCCCCCCTCCCTAGCAGCTTTGGACATATTTTGCTTGAAATTCCCCTTCTCTCTGTCTAGATCTAGGGAAGCATAACTTCTCCTGTTTCCCAACTGGACTTCCTCCCTGTAAACTGACAGTATCACTATTTTCATTTTATGACTATACTTCCATTCTGCATCCTTTCTACTATGAAAGATGTTCTGAGAAATTTCTAACTGAGACATATTCATTCCTGCAAACCCTTCTAACTTGTGCAGCTTGTGTCAGATAACCAGGGCCCACTGAGCAAGGTATAACTCTTTGCATTTAAGTCCTCCTGCAGGCAGCCATGCCCAAGGAACCTGAAGATAGCTTTTCTTGTAATGAGGCAGGAAATCTCAAGAAGGCTCAGCTCACCCAGGCTGTACAAGGCAGACAGTTAGTTAAGGCCTTAATACCCCTCTGTAAACAAAATCTGGTGGATTCCAGTAAAAGGAATCATAATCTATCATATTTGTTATAGATTTTACCTGCATGATTATGTAGGTTTTGGTATCTTTTATGAAAGAACAAATTTTCTGAGAAATTAGAGCATGTATAAATCAAAGCATGAGCACTTGAGCTAACAGGTAAATGTAGCAATTATAACCCAACTGGCATTTGGACCAGTTTATTCATAGTCTGACAGTTTGCTGCAAGTCCTTGTAGTTTTAGGCATAATTATCTCTAAATTTTGAGAGTTTATGAAAACCAAAGTAATACCTTATTTTTACTATCAGTGCTTTTATGTAATTGAAGTAGCATTTGCCATATTTTCCTAGTTACACCTTGTGAAGAAACAGTGACATCAGCAAGTTATTTCTGACTTGAACTTGAAACTTATCAGTAGTAAGAGAATAGGGAAACACTTTTGCTTTTAATTGAAAAACGCCTGTAAATATTGACTGAAATCATAACATTTGCTTTTAAAATGTCTAATAATTTTTACCAATTACAACACATACAATGTATTATAAAACATTAGGCAATGTTACTTTTGAGAAATATGATCTGAAAGGTCACACCTGTATTTATGATCAGCATGAAATGCGTGAGTTAGCAACCAAATGAAATTTATACATTTATCATGCAATACACAGCATTCAGTCAGATGAAACCAATGTCCCATTCAGGGTTTTGGATATGGCTTTCACTGTAAGCATGGGGTACTGCCAAGAGATTTTGCCTGTTAGCACTGTGGCTCCAAGTTTTACATTCTAAAGACAGAGGCCTGGTTCTGTCTATAGGCCCAAAGCTGTTTGACATGGTGCAGCCAGTGTCTCTACACCTCCTTCTGACCAGAATTCTATCTGTCCTTGGGAACCTGTTTTAACTAGTGAAATACCTCCTAAGTCTTTCACATAAACAACAATATATAACATCTGTAAAAACTAGTTTTAGCATAATCTTGATTAGTTAGCAACCTGAATATATTGTAGCATTTAAACAGGATAAAATCTCTTGAAGATGAGAGTTGGGCTTTTAGGCATAAGCAAGATATCTCTTGAAGTCTGTTTCTATTTGAAGTTTGATGACTGGAAGCAAGGTCAGCGCTGGAGAAGGACAAAGAGACCTGTGCCAAAGTCCCGCAATAGGCTGGGTTTTCCTTTAGTCATGATTACTCAGATCTCCTTGGTGGAGATGACAGGTAGAGATACCATTCTGGCCAGAGGGAGGAGGCAGGCCTACGGCCTTTCAGTCCTAATGGACTACCTGGGAAGCTGATTCTGAGCCCTGAGGCCTCTACCTCAGTACAGTCTCACTACTAGTGCCTACCTTGGTAGTCAGGGCATGGCTTGTGGGGCCTCTTAAGGCAGTCCCTGTTATAGTGGCCTGGCATTTGTAGCAGATGAACCACGTTGTTGTTAAGCTCTTCTTGGAGCCCAGAGAATCAGATTTAGGGTCTGTTTTGAGGCATAACGAAGACACTTTCTTTCTTTCTTTTTTTTTTTTTTCCTTTGTTTTCTCTCCTTGGGTTTCTCCCAATCCTGATTACAGGACACTAAGAAACAATTTTTACTGAAATATCGAGTGAATGATCCAGAGCCAAAGCTATCTCTGTAACTCTTTTCTAATATCTGGAGCTGACTGAGTAATGAACTCATCTGTAAGAGTAATCTGTCCCTCTATTAAAGTAGCATCTCAGGAAGTATGTCTTAACAGTGCCTCTATTAAACGTTCTAGGAAATCAGAGGACTGTTCATGTATCTCCTGGTAAATAGCTAAAAGTTAATAACTGAATGCTTGGTTCTAGTTTTTAAACCTGCAAGAATACACACTTGAAAGAAAATGTCATTTTTAGTCTCCTGCCTGGCTATTAGGCCATTAGGGGTCTTGGGTAGGAACTTCTTGGGTTCCAGTGGGAAGAGGTAGTTCGACTGGCTGTTTATCTTTTTGTTGTTTAAAATTAACAATGTGATATTTATCTCCAAATGCAATAGCAGCTTATAACAACACTTGCATTTCATTAGAAGTCAAAGCTTGGTTAAAGTTTAACATTACATCATTTTAATCTAGTTCATAAGTCTGAGTGACTCCTCCCAAGACAGCAATATACTAATCAGGGTCATCTAAAGATTTTCTAAGATATGACTTTACCTGTTTTAGGTCACAGAGAAAAAGGCACATGAACTCTGGAAGTTCTAAATTGTCTGTTTACTTCTTTACAGCATTATTGCCCTTAAGAAACTTGCACAAATTCAGCTGAGAATGGGTGTAGCCATGTAGAAGCCTGGATTACACCTGCCCTAGAAACCCACTTTTGGAAAGGCAAATAAGGAAACCTTACTTTCAGTAATGGCAGACAAGGCTGTGATTAACGCTGTCTTGTCCTTAGGCTCCAAAGGTTAGGGAGGAGCACCCTTAGGCTCTGGGATAATGAATGCAGCAGACACCTGAGCTGCCTGGTTCATCTGTAGCTCACATCTACATTTCAAAACTAGGTAACAATGACTTCCATAATGCAAACAAAATCTGGACATAAGGCTTTTTTTTTTTTTTTTTTACCATTTTGTTTTTTACAGTATCTTTCTAGCTGTAAACTAGTGTCATAATTTATACTTCCCTCTGTGTTCCATTTCGGCTCTAGGGGGTGCCTAGGCCATGTACACATGCAGAAAAACGTTAAACGGTTCTTTTTTAGAGTGTAAGGATAAAATGTCTTCCAGTGTGTTAATGATGTGCTCTAAAAGAGTAAGAGCTTTGACTGTGAGATTCTCATAAGCTGGAATGTAAAAAAGAGAGAGTTCCAGGTGTCCCCACCTTGCTTCTAATTGATTTCTCCCTCAAGGCGTTCCCTGAGTAGACCACTCCAGAGTAGATGGATGTTCTTGGAGGAGAGAAAAGATCTGACCAGCATATCCACTCCTCGAGTTGGCATGTGATTTTTGTCTACTGAGAATCTCGTGAACCTTGCACTGACCCTTACTGAATATTTGTAAATATGTCACAGTTGGGCTGGTGACAGTAATAGCTACAGAAAGAAGCGTAACTGTTGTATAAAAAGGTGCTTTGAAAGCAGAGCACTTTCCGTGCTATACTGTAAAAGAGATCACCTTTGGAGGTAGACAAGACACAGTTGACTGGAAGAGCTTTGCCCTGGGCCCTAGGGCAAGGAAATCTCCAACACACTTGTGTTTTTCCACCTAGTCACCAAGGCAGCCTTTCCTAGCAGGACTAAGCTATATTCACCCTTTGAAGCTCACAGGTTAAATTTATATTCATTATCTAGCAATCACATATTACATAGTTGTAGAAACATATTACTTTAAGACTGACAAAAACCTTTCTTAGGGCCCAGCAGGATGGCTCAGTGGTCTAAAGCGCCTGCAGGCGGCTGCAGGGACCGCAGTTCAATCCCTGGCACCACATGCTGCGCCAGCCCTGCCCTCAAGGCAGGCTGAGCCAGCCATAAAAATAAATAAATAAACAGAAACCTTTCTTACTTAGTTAACATGTAAGGCACAGATGTAAATCATTCCCCTGATAACCGAGGTGCAGTGTACATTGCAAGCTAACTCAGCCTAATTTTTGAAGGAGTGACCCATTAAGTTGTTCTACTGAAAAGCCCAGGTATAATTCCTAGAATAATGATATGAGGAAAGGAGAGAGGCAGCTGCTGCTGCTCCTTCCTTTGTCCTTTGCTATTTTCTACCACCATGAACTACTGCCCTCTGTCATGTGCCATTTAGCCTTGGAGCCAGCCGAGTGTAGACTGAAACCTCCACTACCTGAGTTAAATAAACCTTTCCTTCCTTAACTCTGTGTTTTGGGTATTTTGTCCCAGCAAAGAGAAAGGTAATTGAGACACTATGGATCCTAGTGGCCTCTGTGAAGTAAAGTTCTTGTCATGCTCTTTAGAGCAAAAAAATAAGTGAGTGATCTAACTTTAACTTCAAAACAACAATATAAATGCTCAAGGTTTCAACTTAGCCTGCCCTGGATTTATCAATACCTTATTGTAGAATTATGAGTAATTTACTGAACATCAAGCCTGTTTCTTCAGTGCCAAATTAACGATGACCATAGAATGCAGCTCATGAGGTGTCAATAAAATAGAAAACAAAAGCACCAAAAATCAAGAAAATTTTTTAATCCTGACTCTATTACATAATAAACATTCAGCAGAGGAATATTAATCAAATTAGATATGGCAACCAGCTGGCGAAAGTTCAGGAGAACTGGATCAGAGGCAGATTAGAGCTCCTCACGTAGAAACCAGAGCATAACCCAGGCCAAGGAAGTGTACTCATGCAGACCAAGAGAAAGTCTACACTGGGAAAAAGGACTCCTTCTCATTTGTTTATTCAGTTTAAAAATAAGTAAGTTAGCATGATGGAAGTACTATAGAAAGCAAGTGACTGGCCAAATATGCTGTCTTCACAGTGTCCTGTGTGGCTCTCCCTATAAGGACAAGAGATCAGCCAAAGAAATGAGCTGTGTGACTTCGGGGTAAGCTGAAAGGAAAGGAATCCCTTCCCTCCTCCTTCATTGCAGGGGCCATCGTGAAGAGGACTGGGGAGACATAGGTCACAGCTGCACTGAAGGAGCAGGAAGGCCTCACTCAGAAAAGAGTATATCCACAGGGTGCTGGCTTCGCTCTGTTCCACGTTTCGGTGCTCTTTCTCTTCAAGGTGTATTCCTCTAGTGGACCAGACCTGTGAAAGCGCAGTGTGAGAGTAGTCACTGCCACTGCAGCCTGAGGATAGCCAACGGGCCAGAGCCATGTCCTATCTTGGGACTGATTGGGAGAGACAAGGACCTGAGTTTGCTGTATGTTGTTATAACAGAGTATCTACAGACTGGGTAATTTATAGGCAATAGAAATTTATCCAGCTCAGGATCTGGCATCTAGGAAGTCTAATATCAAGGAGACAGCAAATGGCAAGGGCCTTGTAATATGTCTTCCTGTAGCAGAAAGGAGGAAAAGAATAGAGTTATGAGAGAGTGAGAGAGGGCAGAATTTTTTTTTAAACAAATCCACAGCGGCAGTACCTAACCCACTCCCACAATGGCAAAAACCTGTTGGTGAGGCCAGAGCCCTTAGGATCTTCTCATGTCTCCTTAGACCCCACCTTCCAATAAGACTGCAGTGGAGATTTAGCTTCCTAACTCGTGAACTCTAAGGGACACCTTCAATCATAACAGCAAGGTACAAGATTATGTTTGCCACTCCCTTCTTTGATATTTATCTCCATAATGAGTTCCCAGGAACTGGGGCAAGAGGTTTCTAGGTCACAGTCAATACAGAAGGGCAGGGCAGGTCAAGGAGGTTGGCCATAAGCTCTATTTTCTACTGTCATGTGCTAGCTAATTGACAGACTCCCCAGAGGGCCCTTCATTTTCCAGAATAGTGTGGAGTGGAATGGAAGAGGGACAGGCAGATTGGTGAAATTTAGAATTAGTGCAGAACGGTATGAAGACTGAAAGGGAACTTGGCACCCAGGGAGGAAAATGCCTGAAGAAGTCAAAAGGAGCAGTGTGGGAGCTGAAAAAGAGCATGGGTTCTAGGGCACACGGCTGGGAAGCAGGGGCTGTTGGCTCTTATGGCCTCAATCCAAGTGAAGCTGTGATGGCTTTGTTTCTCAGTAAGTAACTTACAGTGAGGCTCTCTGTCCAATGGGTCTGAGTCTCCTGAGCTACCCACTGACACCCAACTGTGCAAGGCCAGGATAGGTGAATGGCATTACTTCCTGTAGATTTCTGGGCTCTCCCTCCTTGCTCCCCTAGATGTCCCTTGCTGGGCAAAGAAAGAGAACTGTCCTGAGGAGGCTGTCTCCTATACAGTCAGTCCTGGTGGGCACAGAAAAGAACTCCAACAGAGCAGATAAATGAATCCTCAAAAGGAAACAGGATTTTGGGGAAGAAGGAAGATAGATTCCCAGGACTTAGACAGCAGAGGTTCTGCATGGAACTCTGTCTGAGCCTCGTGCCCACAGATACATTATCAAAGAAAGGCAGCCAAAATCATTTATTTCTTTTGTGGTACCAGAACACTGAACTTGGGACTCTGTGTTTGCCAAGCAAGCACTTATGCTGCTGAGCTATTTCCCTGGCAACCAAAGTAATTTCATTAATATGGTTGCAGGTACCATCAGATCTCAATAACATGGCCTGTTGTGATTACACAAATCCAATGTGTGTGACTGAATGGTTATCTGTACCTCCTTGCTCTGGGGACATGTGGGAGAGGTATCCACACACCCACTAATGTCAGTTTTCACTCCACTGAGAACTGCTTGTACACCTTGGAAGAACTGTCATTACACAGTGGATTACGCCTGCACATAGGTAGAGTGTCCTCATTGCAAATAGTGCCTCTGCGCTGAACAACCATCAAGCTTTATTTATTTCTTTTTCAGTTCATTATATAAACTTTTTACTATACAAAAATGTCAATTTCATTGTACAATGACCAAAAAAATATGTAGGATAATTCAAAAGCAGTGTTTACCACGTTGCTACAGACAAACACAAAAACGAAAACAAAAAACAAAAGGAAAAAAAAAACCTGATCTAACTAGATGGAATTTGCTAAAGAGGATCTCAGATCATACAGAAGAGCTGATCTGCTCACCTGAGAACCTGCAACCCCTCCTCTGGAGTGTGCTTTAGCCATTGGAGTGTGCTTGAGGAAACTCAGCAGTGGAAGGACTCTGAGGCTTAGGACACAAAGCTCTTAGATTAGCATACAGGAGAAAACCTCCTGGCAGAGGACTTTCAGCTGTGGTTCTCAAACCTCTGTTCACAAGACTTATCAGAGGAGTGTGTTAAACAGTGTACCTCCCAGGTCTCACAGCAGAGATTCTGCTAGCTAGCTATGTATTTATTTGTTTGTTTGTTTATATCTTTATTCCGTCTCTTTTACTAGGTCTGTATTCAAAATAAGCTGTCTAAATTTATGACACTTGTATGGGGTAGAGATTTTGAGAGTTTGTGCAGCGGGCTTCTTTTTCTTCAGCAAGCTTCTTTTCTTCAGCAGGCTTCTTTGCTGCTGGTTTCTTGGGAGCTGCAGGCTTTTTTCCCCCAAAGGCTTCTTCACAGGCTTGCTGGGGACAGCAGCCTTCTTTCCTTTCTTCTCTTCCACAGGCTTCTTGCTCTCAACCTCCTTCTCTTCCAATTCGGTTGCCCATGCAGCTGCTTTAGTCACACAGATCTTGTGACTCCTGGCCTGGTGAAGAATGGCGTTTCAGTGCATGGTCTTTGCATATGGGTTAGCTTCAGCGTGATGCTCAGGTTCTTCAGAGGATTCTTCTTGAGGACGCTATGATGAATCTTCTTGCATGGTGCTGGGAGGGCTCTTTGGATCTCTGGATCCTTCAAGATTCTGCTCAGATCTGTATCAACCATCTTGTGCATGGGCAGGTTAGAATGACTCTTGAGGGTAGCAGCTTTGTGCTAAGTGTCATACAGCCCATCTAACCTCTGGAAAGCACTTTCATTAAATTGTAGATATTGTTCAATTTCATCTGTAACTCACTGGTTGCTGAGAAGGGTGTTGTTTAATTTCCACGTATTTCTGAGGTTCTTGTGGTTTCTTTTGTCATTTATTTCCGGTTTCATTGGACTGTGGTCAGATAATATACATAGGATAATTTCTGTTTTCTTGCGTATACTTCAGCATGATCTATGCACTAGTATGTGGTTTATTTTGGAAAATGTCCCATATTCAGCTGAAAAAAATGTATATTTAGAAGTGGTTGGGTGGAACACTCTGCATATCCACCAGGTCCAGTTGTTCCAAGTATTGGTTCAGTTCTGCGACTTCTTTGCTGATTTTTGTCTGCTTGACCTATCTTTTTGGGATAAAGGAGTATTAAACTCTCCTGTTAAGATTGTGGCATTAGATATGATTTTTCCTGTCAATGAAGGTTTCTCTTATATAACTTGGTGCTCCTGTGTTGGGTGCACACATATTTATGAGTGTGAGACCATTGTCTTGATTTCCCCTAACCAGTATGTAGAGGCCTTCTTTATTTCATTTGATCAATCTTGGTTTGAAGTTTAGACTGTCTGAAAACAGGATTGCTATGCCTGCTTTTTTTTTTTTTTTTTTTTTTTTTTTTTTTTTTTTTTTTTTTTTTTTTTTTTTTTTAGGTGCTGGGGCATGTGGGCATTGTTTTCCATCCTTTAGCTTTTAGTCTATGAGTTTCTTTATGAGTTAAGTGTGTTTCTTGTATACAGCATATAGTTGAATTTTGCTTCCTTATCCACTCTACCAGTCTATTTCTTTTCTTTGGTGAATTGAGTCCGTTTATATTGATGGTTATAATTGAAATGTATAGACTTATGATTGACACGTCCTTTACTTACTACTGATTACCCCTTTTTCTGCTGTCTTTATTAGGTTGCCCTGTTTGGTGGGTTCTTTCTGTTCTCATTTGTTGAGTTTGGGTCATTTTGGCCCTTCTCTAAAATATTTTTTAGTGGTCTGTGTAGGGTTGGCTTTGACATCATGAAATCTTTTAGTTGTTCCTTTTCTTGGAAGTATTTCACTTCTCCTTCATACTCGAAAGAGAGTTTTGCAGGGCATAGCAGTTTGGGCTGGAATTTGTTTTCATGGAGGACTTGAAGCACTCTGATCCATGTTCTTCATGACTTCATGGTTTGTGAAGAGAAATCTGCCATTATTTTGATGGGGTTTCCTTTAAATGTGATCTGTTTCTGTTCTCTAGCAACTTTTATTATATTATTCTTCTGCTGCATTTCTGAAATCTTGGCTATTGTATGTCTGGGTGTGTGTTTAGTAGGGTTGATGTTATTTGGAGTTCTGTATGCTTCGGTTACTGAATGTCTGATTGTTTTCATATATGTGGGAATTTTTCTGCTATTATTTCTACCCATATTCTTTTTATGTTATTTGTATTTTCTCCTTTCTCATTGATTCCTATTAATCTCATGTTGTTCACTTTTGCATCATATTGCAGATGTCAAATTATTTTTTTTAGCATCCTAGTTGTTTTTAAGAGATCCTTTCTTAACTTTTCACTAGTTGCAACTGCGTCTTCAAGATCTGAAACTCTCCCTTCACCTTCATTCATACAGTGTTGCCAGCTTGTGATTGAGATTTTATTTTCTTGTATATCTCTTTGAGACTGTTTCATGCAATCTATTTCTTTCCTATATTGTTCATTCAGGGAATCCATCATTTTTTTATACTCTTCTAATTTTTTATCAGTGTCTTCTTTAGTAGCATGTAAGTCTTTCATTATGGTTATCCTTTCTTTCTGTACTTCAGGGATCGTTTCTGCTCTGATCTCCTCTCTACCTTTCTGCAATTGTTCCCCTACTTTAGAAGCTATTCATTTGAAGATGTCTTCTTTAACTTCAGAGGTTATTTCTGGTCTGATTTCCTCTATACTTTTCTTCAGTTATTTTTCCACTTCAGCTTCTTTTTTTTTTTTTTTTTTTGTTGTTGTTGTTGTTGTTGTTTTGTCTTTTTGAAATAGGGTCTCACTGTGCAGTTCAGGCTGACCTTGAGCTCGTTTTTGTAGCCCAGGCTGGTCTCAAACTCACACCGATTCTCCTGTCTCAGCCTCCCAAGTCCTGGGATTACAGGCGTGAGCCACCACGCCCGGCTCCACTTCATATTCTATTAATTCATGCATTTTTTTTTACTTCAGATGTTATCTCTGATCTGAGTTTTTCTATGCTTCTGCACTTGTCTGTCTGCCTCAGATGCTACCAATTTAGAGATTTTGGCTGCATGACACCTGTTTTCTTCCATAGTAGTATCTTCTGTATTTGTTCTGGGTGTGCTTGGAACCTGAGATTGCATCTTGCTCCTTCTCTTTGTCATTTTACATAGCAGTGACCTCTGCACTTTGGTGAAGTTATACTGTTAGCACCTACTGAAATTTAGGTCCAGATCCACAAATCTTGATCCCATCCAAATGTGCCTGGCTGGGTCTGGCTGCTGTGCTCAGCTTCTTGCTGCAGCTTTTCGAAGAGAGCCCACTGCACTCCTCTGTCAAGATGCTCAGCTCCTGCATTAGCTGGTAGGCTCTGACCCCAGGCCTCTCTGCAGGGAATTTTGCCACTGAGTTCCACAGCAGATGTCGGAGCTGGGTTCTGGGTGAGGAAGAAGCTCCAGTGGTGGCAGGGTGCAGGCCTAGTGTTCTTGCCTATGCTCCCACCAGTCACATGCTGTGGGTGGGGACAGAGTTCCGGTGCCTGGCAGATCAGAGGCGCACAGCCAGAGAAGTCCTACCTGGGCATGAGCCCAGTCAGTTAGCTTGGGAAGCACTTTCAGCCCAAGGGCAGGAATATCCCACATGAACATCAGAAGCAAGTTTCAAAATATTCAGTTTGCTTACATTGAACAGAGTTAATGCCTGTGATAATTCAGAAGGCCTTTATGATGCCATCGTCTCCACTGTAGATGATGCAAAGTCTCTTGCTCTGGATGTGACAGCGTTTTTTCACCTTGCCCTTGCCAGCCATCATGCTCTGACAGGCATAGACCTTTCTGGTATCATTTGAGGCCTTGAGTTTCCTCAGAAGCAAAACTGCCCCCTTAATCTTCTTGCATCTTCAACTTTATGTTCCATCAATTCAGGAACTTCCTCAGTTGATCACCTTTGGATATAACCAGCGCTGGCAAGGCTGAGGGGCCAAGGCCAAGCAGATGGCATACCACTTCTGGGTTGTGTTCTCTTTACGGTACCAATTGTGCCAAGTTTTATTTGGTGCAAACATGCAGCCTCCCTGACACATATTTCCAAAGGCACCCTGGCCTGCACAGTGGGTCCCACCACCACAAACTCTGAGAATTCGAGTCATAGCTCTGTCACTCCCCCAAGACTTGGCCCTGGTCTGATGACCTGCTGATTCACTGACAGTATCTGGCTATTGCTTGTTTTTTTGGCAAGTTTGTGTGAACAAAATTCACAATATCTGGTCAGATGGGAGCCTTGAACAAGGCAGGCAAGGTAACATTTTTGCCAAATGACTCCCCCTTTTTGAAGTACATGGATATCAAGGGATGAGTACAAGCAATGGTAGAAAGAAGAGAAGGCCATTCTCTTGAGATTCTGCTTTAGTATAACTTGAGTTTTTAGCTAATAATCCACTGCTTTGACAAGCATCCCAGGGCATACTGCCTTGAGATAATATCATGAACTTCTTGCTAATTGTGACTGGTTTACTCTGTAGCTCTCCACAAACACCCTAAGGCCCAGCCAGACATGGGTCCTGTCAGAAGTCAGTTGGGCTTCAGTGGGTCAGGGATGTGGCTCCCCTGTGAGCACTGGTTCCAGGGCCAACGTGTGTTCTTGAGAAGGGGGACCCCAGCTGACTAAGGTCAGAGCAAACTGGTGGAGGGAGTGGGCCTGAGTTTTCCTCCCCGACTTATCTCTGTAGCCAAGTGACTGTGGTGGCTGCAGACTGGAATTACTTAGGAAGAGCCTCTTAAGTGCTTATGCTGGAGCCCTATCCCAGAGCAGCTGTTAGGATCTTGGAAGTGAAGTGAGGGATCTCCTGGTACTAAGTGGGTGACTCTAGTTAGTGTCTATCTTTCATCCTGTGTTTTCTCTCCTGGCTCTTAGGGACACCTCCAAGATGCGCACTATGGTCCCACTCCCTAGCCGCTCAAAGAGCACCAACTCAACCACCCATTAAGGCCGGTTCTTTTTCAGAGTCCCTAGTCCCTCCTCTCCTCTGCCAGACAAAATTCTCTTCTCCAGAGCTGCAAGTGCTAGAGTACCCTGACTTACAGGGGCCACTGGGGAAGCGACCAATGGTTTCATGGTCTTAGCCAAGCCCCGAGGAGGAGGTTCACGAGCAGAAGTTTTCTGGGGAGGTGCTGTTGGGTCCGCACCCCTACAGGAATGGAGGTGGGGGGACCGATAGGAGGAGCAGCTGTGCGAAAGGACCTATAGAGCTGTTGCGACTGACCTAGGGTCTCCTCAGAGCCCTCCCGCTCTCGCCACAGGGGCTAAGGCTATTCTGTGACCTATGACTGAATGGTGGTAGACTCTGGAGAGACAGTAGACTTCAGTGAGGCAGTTCTCTTCAGGTAAGGGAAATGGAGGATATTGCTGAGAGAGGGGCTCTGTGGAGGGCCCTCAACTGTCACATGGCCAGCAAGAGGAGATCTGCCTGTCACATTCCATCACTGACCATACCACCCTTGCCATAGGTTCCTCGGTTTTGAGATCAGCCTACCAATAGGCATGAATGCCTGTCTAGCTGCCATGAGGAAGGGAGGATTCCTGGAGACATTGAGAGGCAACTGGATGTGGTATAAAGCCTTTTGGATTTGGATTAAAATCTTAGCCTACCCCTTTCTAACTTAGTGTCTTGGCCAAGTCACCTACAGTCTTTCTACTTCAGTCAATTTGTCTTGAAACTATAGAATCATGAGTGAAATCCTTGCCCAGTGCCTGAGGATGAAATTGCCATATGGATGACAGGGTCTACAGAGCTGAGTGAGTCTCTCTCCATGCCTACGGGACACTCACACAGAACTGAGTCACTTCTTTCCAATTCCTGCCATTTGTCTTGGTGGCTGAGAAGCCAAGAAACGCTGGTGATGCCCGTGGGAATATGGCTTGTGTTGGATACTAGGCTAGAGTCTGAGTTTCACTTTGTTGACAGAACTATAACGAAGTTCCTTGGCCAATTTTTCCTTAAGTAGCAGGAAGATTTACAACATGAGAGAAGCAGAGAAGGCAAGCAAGACCCCAGCTCTGTGCCACTACACTCCTGGGGACAAAGTCCTCAAAGTCAGTGTGGAAGAGAACCAGCGGGAGGGCTCTGGCCCATCTACAAGTTGTCAGTCTCCCAAACAACACCTACTAGGGGGCTGATTGATAGCCAGTGGCGGCAAAAGGGCTGAGACTGTATCAAGTACAAAGAATAAGTGGGATTCGAATGCTGTAGTCAGTAGGATTTCAACTATGTGTACAATGGCCTAGAAAAAAAGAAAAAAAAAAAAAGGAAACAAAAAAATACCAAAATGTCACAGTAATTGCCTTTGTGTAACAAGATTGTGGATGATTTTTTCTTCATTCCTGCTTTATCCACTTCTATAGTTCTCTATTTTCCTACAATGAGCAGGGAGTACGGTTAAAAAAAGGAAAAAGAAAATGGAAAAATGTGCACTCAGCAGGGAGAGGTGCATGTTGTCCCCTCCTACTGGTTTCAGATGATAGGAGTGTGTGTGTGTGTGTGTGTGTGTGTGTGTGTGTGTGTGTGCAGCTAGCAGCTAGGTGTCCATCCCACTTACCCGGACTTAGAATATCTGTGTGCAGAGATGTAAGCAAAACACACTTGTGCTAATCACTGCTCAGAGAGTGTTTTCTGGAAACCACACTGTCAGCTGAGGGCTGCCTGCTGTGTGGGGCGGATTTCCCAGCCCTTGCCGGATAATTTTATCACCAAGGACAACATTTGTAGTTCTGCATGAATGGCTCTCCTGGTGAGATGAAGAGGAGAGACAGTACTCAGGAACCAAGCTGGGTGGAAGGGCTGGGAGGGCTGGCACACAATGTCTTTGGGGACAAAAAGCTGTTGCTAGCACAGAGGGGACACCTGCCGACACATGGTGATGTGTGTGTGTGTGTCGGGGGTGGGGGTAGATCCACATTAAATTCTGTCTTCAAACCATCCCCCTGTGATGTCCTCCTGTCCCTTCAGTTCTGTGAGCCTTGTAAGGACCTTTGGGGCATGTGCTAGCTAAGTTACTGGTTTGAAGTGTCTTTCAAATACTTCACCCGTTATTTAAAGAATCATTAATAGAGAGGCAAGAAGTTTAGACAAGGGAAGTAAACAACCTTAAACTTGGGAGGTTATAGAGGTAGAAGACACTCTTAATTTCATTTTGCCTTTTATGGAGGAACATTTGAAACCCAGAGAAGGTCGTAATAGGCCTGAGTTTGACCTTTCTCAATCCAGGCCAATATTTTCTGAGTTCAAGCTACAGGAATGTGTGATGGGTTAAGCTGCAGTCCTTTCCGTTCCCCTAGAAATAAAAAGATGTGTTGGAGTTCTAACCCCTAGTGCCTCTGAGGGTGACCTCATTTGGAGACAAGGACTCTGAAGGGGTAACCAGGTTAAAGTGAGATCAGCTGAATAACTTAACATGATTGTCACCTTGGGGGATGTGTCCTGTAGGCACACAGCAAAGCTCATGCACAGGGCCAACATCATTTGATGACTTAAAGAAAAGAAAAGAAAGATTATCAGAGGAAGGATTTATAACATCAGACTTGGAGGAAGCAGGTCCATGAATTCGAATACTCTATGTCAATCCTGTACTTCATGATCATTAATAATTAGCATTGGAAACTCCTAGACAAACTAGATCATTTAGAGTGAATTTGGAAATTCAGTTGGTACCCAAGGCCTTGCTTGAATAAGCAAACATCATGCTTTGGTTCAATGTGGACCAGGTCAGGCTGTCCTGGCTTCATAGAAATTGGCCATCTGTGGACTAGGAGAGAACTCAGGCAAAGGCAGTGACATAAAACCAGGCTGGGAGTCCCTTTATGTTCCTTCCTGAATTTCAAAGATAGGTATCATTCCGAGACCTGATGGAGCTCCCAGTACCAATAACTCAGGAATCCAGCTGGACAGGCTCAACTCGGTGACAAGATCCGCTAGCATGAGAGACAGGTGAGAGCTTAAGGAAAGCAGCTGATGGACTGGGTTACACGGAAGAAATGCAGCTCTGTTCCCCAGATCTGTTTTCTCCTAAGCCCATTCAGCTCAGCACCTGGGCCTGTTTCCTTAGTAAAAGTGAAGGTTAGAGATACCTTATTGTCAGAGACACTCTCCAGCCAAGATGGAGCTTAGAGATGAACCTAGGCCGTATTTTTTCCCTCTCCTTTATTTCTTTAGTTTGCACACTGCCTCTGTTGACCCCACAGCATCTAAGGGTCCCTGAAAGGCACACTGTGTTTTCCTAGATACCTCTGTCTCCAGAAAAGTGGTCTAGAACTCTAATCTGTTGACACATTGCCAAGAACAATGACTTAGCTGCAAAAAAATACCCCTGTGTGTATCACCACTGTGGGAAAAAAATTAGCTTTGATGATTGAAAAGCACATGTGGAGAAGGCAGTGCGAAACCCTCAAAGGTCGTTCTGAGCTCAGCTGGAGGACTGGGGCATGCAAAATGGAGCAGATTCATTACTTTAAATTTTTCTCCTTTGTTCACACACTGGAATTCTTTCTTCAAATCTTAATCACATGCCTAAATAGATAAAAATGATAATTTTTAAAATGAGTTGCACCAAACAGGAAGCAAAGCACCTGAATAGATATTCCCCACAGAAGGTATTCAAATGGCTGAGCACCACATGAGAAGATGCTTAACATTCCGGGTCATTAGAGAAAAGCAAAGCAAAATAACAGCGAACCATTGCTTCACCCAATAGCAATTACCCAAGGAACTACTGAGACAAAACCCAGAAAATAGCTAGTGCTGGCCAGGGTTCGGAGAAGTTGGAATATCGGTGCACCGCTTCCAGCCTATGTGAAGCGGTGCTGCCAGAATGAAAGACACCACTTCTTCATAAGAATAAAAATAGAAATGCCAGAGGGCCTAGCAGTCCTACTTTTTGATATGTACCTAGCAGAATTAAAAGGAGAGACATACACAGCTATATAGGTAGCCTAGGTCAATAGCAATATCATTTACAATATCCAAAAGATGGAGGCAATCCTAGTGTTGGTTCATGGGTGGGTGGATAAACAAAACTCATGCTGTGAGCCAGCTGGATAGCTCAAGGGATTAAAGCACCTACTTAGGCAGACACAGAGGCCTGGGGTTCAATTCCCAGCATGCCATGCTGGCCCAGCCCCAGCGCTTGAGGTGGCTGAAAACAGAAGGATCATTACCAGTCTGACCTCTAGATCCTATACTAAATACATTAAATAAAGAGATAGATAAATAAAGCACTATCCATAGAATGAAATATTAGAAATCCTTAGAAAAGAAAGCAATCATATATTATAATAGGGATAAACTTTTTTTAAAATGTGCTGAGTATGGAGTCTACAGGGTTTCACTACATATGTCACACTCATAGTGATTCTCCTGTTTTCAGCCTTCCAAGCACTGGGATTGCAGAGGTACACCACCATGTCCAGTCTCAATTACTGTCTCTGCGCGCCCCAGGGGCAGGGCCAGCATGGCATGCCTGGGGCCAAACCTCGGTTGCTGCACGCTGCCCAAACAGGTATTTTAGTCCCCTGAACCCTCTGGCCAGCCCCACAGGGATAAATTTTGGAGACGTTATACTGAGTGAAGTAAGCCAGTCATCAAGGCTAAATCCTGAGCTCTCACTCCTGTGAGGTACCTAGCAGCCAATTTCCTGCTCTGCATACACAGCCACAGTGATAATAATGATAACAGCTCTGCCACTTGAAGTTTTTAATTCATTGTTATATGTTTAGGTCCCCTGAGAAGTTTCTGCCCTCCCTCCCCACTAGCATCAGCATGCAATCCGTATAGCACTGCAGAGGACCTTGAAGAGAACCAAGAGAATAGTCTAGAAGCATCTGGACTCAGGGTCTAGAAGTTCATCCAAACTCTGGCCTCTGGAGTTGAAGACCCTGAGCGGAGCTGTTCCCACCTAAGGCATGTTGCCCTCTGAGATATCATCTGAAACCAGAACTGTCCTCTCTCTCCCTTCTCTGTTTATTAAGTATCTTATTTTTCCAAGTTCCAAAACAATATAAATACTTATAAGGAAATAAAATCTCATTGTCATGAATTAACTAACATTTAAAATCTGTCACAAAATTCAGTAGACCTTAACATTCAAATAACTCAAGCCTTAACAGAAATGCATTCTATTCTTGAGAAATACTTAGTTGGTGAGCAAAGATATCTTTCTTTTCTTTTTTTTTCTTTGTGAGGTTTTGTGTACTTTGTTTTTTGTAAAGGGGATTGAAGCCATGGCCCTCACAATATATCTTCAACAGCACTTTATTTTTGACACAGGCTTGCAAGGTTGCCAGGTAGATTCAAACTTACAATCCTCAGTCTCCCAGAGTGCTGGTAATACATACATACATATATATATATATATATATATATATATATATATATATATATATAAAACCCTTTGGATAGATTATCCTACTTCCTTTCATAGGATTGTGTTAGTCTCTATCTTATCTCAGAGAGAAAGAATCTGGCACCCAAAAGGTGAAGAGGCAGAAGTTTATCTTGGCTTAGGGTTTCAGAGGGTTAAGTCTATGACTGGCTGACCCCAAGGCAGAAGCAGCACCATGGAAGAGCAGGCAGGGGAAGCTGTTCAACCCGTGGCAGCAGAGAAGCAGAAGGAATGAGAGCAAAGGGAGGAGCCAGGGGCAAGAATGTCCTCCTCCCAGTCATCCATCTGGTGATCCAACTCTTTTAATCAGGCCCCACCTCCTAACAGTGTGTTCAACTATGAAATCATCAGTTGATTAATTTACTGATGACAGTAGCACTTCCATAATCAAATGACCTTCCAGATTCCCCACCTCTGAGCTCATGAGACTTCTAGATGTAACAACAAAGATTGACTATAGCCGTGCTGGCAAATAGTGTGATCTCTGCCCTCTAGAAGCTAACATCATTAAAGCTGGTTTTCCTTATTGCTCCTGAAATAAAGTTGGGCCTGGAACGTGGCAGAGAGGGTATTTCTCTCTATTTCAAAATTTTATGTGAGAATGAAAATTCTAGGTTTCATATCATTTTTTAAAGAAATGAGGAGGGCCCAAAGACCTGCAATCTGCCCACAAAACCTCTTTTGCAGTATTTCACTATCTGAAAAGATTAGGTGAGGTTTTGCTAAACTGAATTTCACACACTTTGGGAACTAGGCAATTATGTTATGATGGAAATATAATGTTCGGATTTCCCAACTGGCAATGTTTCATTTCTGAGACTTCTTTTAAGATGTGTGTTTTTGTGGGGTTTGTTTGTTTGTTTGTTTGTTTGTTGTTTTTAATCTAGTTAGGTCCTCGAGAAAGTAATATGCAGATAATAAGATACAGCTCTGGCGAACATGCAAGGCTATCACCTCCTAATGTTCTGTCATCTTCCTTTGTAATGACGGCATATGTCTGGGGTTTCCCACACTTCTAATCCCCTAAATAGGGTCTCTTAGCGAGAGTTGAGTCTCAAACAGCGCTCAGTAAAGGGAGTCTATGTCTCAGCAACGCAAATTCAGCCTTTTTTGGGGAACTCCTCCTGAAATTTATTACTCGCTATTTATAATGTGTCCTTTCCTGTTTGATGCATATTTAAGTGCTATCTGGTTTAGAAAGCATTTAGGTGAGTGACTGAGAGGGGGTTAGTCTGGGCGCGCTTCCGCAAGGAGAGAAAAGGCGTGCACAGCGACTCCAACGCATACACAGCACAGACAGGAAGAAAAGGGGAGTATTTTTTAGAAAGTCTGAAAACCCATGCATCATGCATAGGAAACGAGACCTTCCAAATCACATTGTCGGAAGGTAGGTAAATTATGATTCAAGCCCTTGGGGTAATAGAACGGGGCCATTACAATTAAGTTCTTAAAACAAAAGTCGTAAATACATTGGCTGCTTGACGAGCATCAAAAAGAGGTACATTTAGTTTTATAACACATAAGAAGGAGAAAAAAGAAAAAGAAACAACAACCTGGAACTTGGAAAACAAAATCTATGCTTTTGTTTTCCTTAGACACTGAGACACTGAGTTGTTTCTACTCGCTTGTTTCTATATTTTCAAGAGGAAAATTTTTATTTGGTTTTAAAGTTAAAAAAATTAAAGCATAAAGAGATATACATGCTAGGTAGGCAAAAGCTCTGAGTTTTAAAACACCCAAAATATTTTTCAAAATTCAAATATTTGATTAATATTAGATATTTAAATAATTATGACTGGAAAAAAATCAAGTAAAGCCTGCATGTAATATTATATAGAGAAAGAAGACTGGAAAGTAATTTTCTAGGACTGGTCAAATAGCTCAGCAGATTAAAGTGCCTGCAAGCAAGCATAGGGGCAGGAGGTTCAATTCCTGGGCCTGCCATGCCAGCCCCACCTCCAGGGTGCACTGAGATGGCAAATGAGACTGAGACCTCTGACATACACCTATAATCCCAGCTTTTGGGAGGCTGTGAACAGATGGCTCACTAGAAGTCCCATCTAGTAGTGAGACTCTGAACACCCTGTAGACCAGCGGTTCTCAGCCTGTGGGTCATGACCCCAACATGGGTCAAATGACCAAAACACAGGGGTCACCTAAAGCCATCGGAAAATACACATATAAACCCATGCTATGCCATGGTAAAATGTTATTTATTGGAATTAATAATAAATATTTCTCAGCATATAATTAAATATTGTTTTTATGTTTAATCACTATGTTTAAATTATGTTTGATTTGTAGCCGTGAGAAAACATAATGCATATCAGATATTTACATTCCGAATCATAACTGTAGCAAAATTACAGTTTTGAAGTAGTCACCAAAATTATTTTTTGGTTTGGGGTCACTGCAACATGAGGAACTGTATTGTGGGTTCATGGCATTAGAAAGGTTGAGAACCACTGTGTAGACCTTTCTCTAAAAATACAAAAAAAAAAAAAGAAAAGTAATTTTCTAAATGTTAAGGCTAGTTATGTCTGAATGATGGTAATTTGAGCAACTTCTTTTCTTTTCCTTTCTTTCTTCATTTACTGGATGTAAGATCTCACTATACAATTTAAACTCACAATGATCTTCCTGTCTGAGTGTTCCCAGCACTGGGATTACAGGTCTGTGCCCCTAGATCTGGTTTTAGGGTCAGCACAGCATGCCCAGCACACTGCATTCTATACTGGGGATTGAACACAGGTCCTTGTGCTTGCCAGGCAGGTGCTCAGACTGCTGAGCTATCTGTCCATTCCTGAGTAACTTATTTTAATACTTTTTTATATTTTTCATATCATATATATATATACATATATATATATAACTCTTAAGATTAAAAATTTAAATTTGTAAAGTAAAATTTTAAAATATTTTTGTTACTGTGGAAAACAGTATTGTAGGTCCACTAAAAATCAAGAAATGCCACGTGATCCACCAAGTCCACTTTTGTGTCTATGCCCAAAAGAATCAAAGTCAGGAACACTAGCCAATATTTGCACACACATGTTCATAGCAACATCGACACACTTGATGATGGTGGACACAGTGTAAGTGTCTGTCTTTGGGAGGCTGCACAGACGGATGGGTAGACAAAAGGTGATATGTATATAATGAATATTATTAAGTTTGAAGAATGAATAAAATTCTGAGGCATGACTCTCACATGGGTGAACCTTGAAGGCATGTGAGGTAAAAGAAGTCACACAAAGGCAATTATGATATGATTCCACTTATGTGAGTTACCTAGTGCAGACAAAAAGTAGAATGACAACTGATAGTACTGAGGGAAAGGGTAAGTCAGGATTAATATTTAATGGAATCTGGTTTCAATTTGGCAAGATGAAAAGAATTCTGGGAATGGACGTGGTGATGATGGTTGTATAAGGTGAAAGCCTTTCATGCCCCTGAATTATATGCTTAGTAATGCTTCCAGTGGTAAATGTTGAGTTCATTTATTTTCCCAACTTCAAAATATTTTTTGTTGATTTGATTTAAAATCCAGGTAACACTAGGGTCTCAGGTAAGAGGATACAGCGACTGGTAAGGCTGGAGGTGGCAATGAACCTTGGCAGCCATCGGCACTGTCAGGGCAGCCCAACTAGAGAACTATCAGGCTTGGACTGCAGGGGGAGCCAGAGAGGGCAAGGAAGCCAAGGGTCATCCAATGCCTCTCGTGTCCTGGCTGATCAACAGAGACCTCTGCGTTTAAGATTAAGGAACTAACGGCAAAGAGAAGAGCTTTGTCAGGTGTCTCGGAGCTGGCGGACCCTCTGTAGGGCTTGAATGTTCGATTCGCATCACTAGCCTTTTCTTTGCACCGTGATTCTTCTGTGGATTGGAAATGAAAGAAAGGGGAAAGAATGGTGAGAGGAGAGGACAGAGAAACGGGACAAAGTAGGAGGAAAGGCAAGGAGAACAGGGTCAGAAGACAGAGAGATGGGAATCAAAGCTGCCAAGAGGAACAAACTGTTAAATAAGACCCCGAGTCTGCAATGAACTTTTGACGGTTATGGTTTGTCAGCATAGTAACTGATTCATCATTATTTTATGGGAGTTTAGCAACTCTATACATAACTGGTGCAGCACAGTTGCAGAGCTTTCAATCCTAAATGTTTATTACCCTTCATTCAATAAATAGGTTAATAAATCTAAAGAAGCCCAATTTATTGGAATGGTTATGGCATGCTATTCAAAATCTGAGCAATTACAATAAAGCCATGTCTGTTGAGGGTAAAGTGTTTCTTTTTTAATTTGGTATTGAAGAATGGGTGCAACTTAACATCCCTTTGAGCTATTCTTTTGCTCCTTGTCTAGGCCACAGGAGGACAGAGCAGGACAGGGCAAAGGTTACCTTCAGATTGCTGTCTGCTAAGGCCAGTGAGTGAGGGTGGGTAAGATATACACATATCATTTTCCATTTAAGGACCTACTTTTCGAGTGACAGTGCCATTTCAAGGTTCATCTTGGGCCCTAGTGTGGTTGAGTATGCCATAGCCTAGGTTGGGTAGGCATTAGCCATTTTCTAGAAAATAAATAACTTGGGAAGAGCCAGGAAGGCTGACTTTTCAAAGCTTCTTTCAAAGTCAGAGATATCTCTGCTCCCTGCTTGGATCTGATCATCATCCCCTAGGTTTGCTATGGGCAGAATCACAAAGGAGACAAAAACAAAAAACAAAACAAAACAAAAACACATGTGTGTATACACACCCCCTTAATTATATTACTTATTCCTTGGCCTATGCTTTTCCTCCTGCAAGCTCATACTTTGTCCTCCTACAAGAAGACAACTTAGGGACACAAAAAGGGGTGGGAGTCGGGGAGGAGTATAGTAGGAGGAAATTGGGATAAAAGAAACAAACAACCTTGTCTGGACCGGGCTCCACCCTTGTGCGGCCTTCGATAGGTCATTTCAACTTCTGAATTTCAGTTTCCCTTTTTAGTTCTGATATTCCAGGACACCCAAATAGCTCAGTGGATTAAAATGGCTGCAAGCAGGTACAGGAGCCAGAGGTTCAGATCTCCAGGCCTGCTGTGCTGCCTGGCCCCATCCCCAGGGTGCACTGAGACAATAATTGAGACTAGGAGTGGCGGCAGATGCCTGTAATTCCAGCTCTTGGGAGGCTGCAAAACAGGAAAATCGCTGTGAGTCTGATCTAGTAATGAGACCCAAAACACCCCATAGACCCTTCCCTAAATAAAAAGAAAGGATTTAGTTCTGATATTCTGCATGATGCTATGTGCTTATGAAAAAGAGCAGTAGGCACACTGGAGACAGGTGAAGAGGTGCTCTGTTCAGGGGGTCACTGTCTGGATTGGAGGCCAGACTTCACTCACCCAAAGATAGAAGGCTAACTCCACTTTCTTCAAGCCCAAAATTTATTGAGACCCTATCAGCTTCTTATGAAGTCCAATACTTAAAACTGTACACGAGTGAACACATTCTCCTCCTCCCTACAAGTTTAAATCTAATGAGCTAACAAAGGTATGTCCAAATAATCACAACACAAGGAGTTAATGCTAAACTAATATCTGAGGAAAATGCCTTAGGTATACAGAAAAGGAAACTCACTTGCTTTAAGTTGGAGGTGGAGTGTGTTATAGTCAGCCTTCATGGAGAATTGATATTTGATGGGTGAATAGACATTTGCCACCAAGGAAAACATGGAAGGGCACTCAAAGTGAAGGGACCAGCTGAAGAAAGGAGAGCATACACTACTTGTGTATGCCAGGCAAGTATAGGGACACTAGGTCACTAGGAGAGCCTCTTATCTCATAGAAGTTGAAGAGGGAGCCATATGACATAGTCACACACATGGACGAAGTAGGAAATGGAGATGCCTATGTGCCTGCAGGATGGGGTCTGGGATGGGGAGAAGCTAGACATGAACTTGCAAAGATACAAACTCAGCACACCGTGGAGGGGCTTTTGTACAAACACTTATATTTTGCCCTTCAGGTAAGGAGAGCTAGCAAAGATTTTTTTTTTCTCTTAAGTGGTGAAGCATGACCAAATTTGTTTTTAGAACTGAAACCAAATACATTAGATGGCAAGAGACTGGGGGCTGAGAAAGCAATTAGGATGTTATTACTATAATCTAAGAGAAAGAATGAGATAAGCTCAGCATCATATCTATGGGAATGAAAGTGAGAGAGAACTTCAAAGGCATTTCAGAGGCACAAGAAAGACTTGGTTACATGGACCATAAACAAGAGAGAGGCAAGCACAATACTGATGCCAATCAAAAGATATGGGAAATATTTGCCTTTCTTGAAGATAAGGAATACAAAAGGAATGGGTGGAGATAAGGGAAAATGAATGAGGTGCCTGTAGGACAGGCAGTAAATCAGTAGTTAGAAATTTCAACTTGAACCTGATAAAGCTGGGGGTGATCCTGGAGACTTGTGAGCCTCGTTTATATAGAAACCTCAAGAATGCATGAAGGGACTCAAGAAAATATGATTATGCCATACCCATGAACATCTTGGGTAGTGCAACAAGGAAGAAGTTTAGAGTGAATACTCAGGGACAGTGATGTCCAAAATGAAGAGAAGAAACACCATGATAAAGAGGCTTACTAGGGAGTCAGTGTTTGGAGGCTGATCAGCCAGAGAAAGAGAGGGAGATGTTACAGAAATCAGCAAAAAAAAAAAAAAAAAAAAAAAAAAAAAAAAAAAAAGTGGCGTTGGATATTTTTATTTAAGCCATTTTGTTGATATGGTAAAAGCAGAACGTAGTTTGTAAAAGCCGTGGGGAATAAAAGTGCAGAAAGTAGAGAACCCTGGCATAAAAACATTATGAGGGGGTAGTCTAGCAAAAAGAACTGAAGAGTCATTGAATGTGACATGACGTGATATTTATTCACTCATTCAATAAATAATTGTTGACTTCTTTACATATTCTAGGCACTCAGCTGGAGGGTCTTTTCCCGGTCTTGTAAGGTATGATTCCTGCCTTCTATGTGCTTGCCATTGATATAAAGGTGATGATGGAGGTATACAAAGCACAGGTGGTTATACAGGAAGAAAGACTTGTTTTGCCTGGTAGAGACATTGTAGAAATTTCCTATCATGCTCTGAAGCCAGAAGCAGGGTTTTGAAAGATTAAGAGGATTTTGCCAGGTGGAGATCAGTACAGATACCTCCCAAAGAAATTGGAATAGTAGAGTATAAAATAAAAGGAAGGAAGAGTTGTATTTTGAGAACTACAAGCAACTAGCTACTTTTGGATTGTAAAATGACCTTATGAGTGTCAAGTTATAGGATGAAAAGGCAGACAGGGCCAAGAATATAATGCTATGTGCTGTGCGTTAGGCTAAGAACTTGTTCTTCACTTTGTTGGTAAAAAGAAAAGACAACGAAGAAAGCCTTGGGGTTCTGAAATACCTGTGATTTCAGATTTTCTCTTTATTGATTCTTTTTTCTGATTGGCTTATTTCTACATTATGATGAGTACTTGGTTCTTTTATATTTCATTATCTTTCTTTAAAAATTACACACTGGAGGCCTAGTGTGAGAGTGAGACTTCCTGGAACTCACCAGAAAGTCACTGGACTCAGCACCCAGGCCTGATGTGTGAGTAGGACCACCTGGGGCCTGCCAGAAACTCACTGGACCCAGTACACGGGCTCTGAGTGTGAGTGATACTCACAGGGCCCACTTGATCCCCATTCAAGCCACAGCCCTGGCCTTGCATGAGAGTGGAACTTCATCCATCAGACAAGCCCCATGTGGAACTCTACAGGAGAACTCCCTGAAGAGAAACTAAAGACAAGACCCACCCAGCTGATCCAGGAGCAGAATACCTTGCCAGAGTGGCACAGCAGGTTTGCCTCCAAAGGCTACAGCAGGAAGAAGTGGAGCACAGCAGCCAGATCCAAGTCACACTCATCTGGATGAGTTTGAACTTGGTAGATCCACATCTGGTGCTAAGGTAAGAACTCTACCAATGCTCTACACCAAAGGTCAGAAGGCAGGAACATACAAAATGGCAAAGAGAAGGGGCAATATGCATTCTCAGGCCCCAAGCACACCCAGAACAAATGCAGGAGACAATAGCATAGAAGAAAATGGAAATCACACATTTGAAATCTCTGAAATAATAGCATCTGAAGTAAAGAAACAAATGCAGAAAGGTATAGAGGAAATCACACCAGAAATAATTTCTGAAGTAAAAAAAGAAATGATAACTAAAGAAGAACTAAGTGCTTCTAAAAAATAGAAGAGAATAGAAAAATGATGGAATCTTCACATAGAAATAGAATGCATGAAGCAGAATCAACAATGCTATATAGGAAATTAAAACCTCAGTTACAGCTGGCCAAATCATTTCAATGAAAGTGAAAATAGACTTTCAGACCTTGAAGATACCATCACTGTTAGAGAAAAGATAAGAAAAGATCTCTTAAATACAACTAGGATGCAGGAAAAAGTAATTCAACATTTTCAAGATGATGCAAAAATGAACAACATAAGACTAATAGGCATCAATGAGAAAGGAGTCAATAAAAATGATATGAAAAGATTATAGAAAGAAATAATAGCAGAAAACTTCCCAAATATGAGGAAACAATCTGATAACCAAAGCAGGTAACCAAAGCATAAAGAACTCCAATAACATCAACCCAATTAAAACCATACCTGGACATACAATAATCAAGATCCCAGAAATTCAGCACAAGAACAGAATACTAAAAGCCGCTAGAGAAAAGAAACAGATCACATTTAAAGGAAAACCCATTAGAATAAGGGCAGATTTCTAAAAACAAACCATCAAGTTAAGAAGAGCATGGAGCAAAGTACTACAAGTCTTGAAAGAAAACAAATTCCAATCCAGACTGATATATCCTGCAAAACTCTCTTTCAAGTATAATGGAGAAGTGAAATACTTCCATGACAAAGAACAACTAAAGAATTTCATGATGACAAAGCCAACCCTACACAGTTTTCTAACAGATATTCTAGAGAGGGATCAAAATGACCGGAAATCCATGAAGGAGAATGGCAAGAACCCACCAAGTAGGGCAAATATATAAACACAGGAGAAAAAGAGGTATACCACAGAAGTCTTTTAACTATTCTTTTGTACACAGCAGCAAAATATTTCTGTCAGTGTATTATACAAATGGACTTCTCCTGCATCCTATGAGTCATGATTCATATCATGACTATCATGACTATCATGATGGATGGTCATAATATCCATCCACAGGATAGATATCAAGGAAATAGCAGTAGCTTAGTCCCACAAATGATGCCTGGCCACCAGTAAGTGTCATGGACACTGCCCATGTCCAAAACATAGTAGAACTTTGTGAGATATCCTACCCCTAAACTATTAGAAGTGCTAGTCATATATTTGCCATTCCAGTATTTATGTTATGTTTTATTGTTAATAATTCCTTATGATCATGAAAACTTTTCCTTAGTTGATGTTTTTCTATATATTAATCTATTCAAATACTATGTGAGTATCCTGAATTGATCACAGATTCGTACTATGATGCACAACATTCTGGTCTCTTAATTGGTCTTACAATTTAATTTTAATTTTGAAATACTGTTTTGAAATATTTAATTTTAATTAGCTAATATTTAATTAATTTCCTACATATTGTGTAATATTAATTTTTGTTTTATGGTTTATACTCTATCTCTGACTTACAATCTACTTGTAAGGCATATTGTGCTACTTTCTCCTAGTATTAGAAACCTTATAAAATATATTTCTATTTTCCATTGTCTTTATATTAGTTTTTCCCTGTCTTTTATGCACACACACATGCACACACACACAAACACACACATGAAAAGATATGTATATAACCTAACATAAGATTGGTACCATTTAGTAGAAATCTTCAATGACCTTTTAAATGGGTTCATCTAATATAATTATATTTTACATAGCCCTGCATAGCTACCATTTTGAGAGCCCTTTATTCTTTATCCAGGACCATATAGCGACTTCTCTTGCCTCCTGGATTAAGGTTTTTGTTATTTTCTATATGCTATGTTAAAATATTTCAAATTTGTATAACTAGTAGACATTTGACTTTTAGTTTTAAATGGTATGTTTGCTAAGTATAAGATTCAATGAGGACAGATTTTTTTTTCTTTCAGTCCTTTGAATTAATTAGTCTAGTTTCTTACCCACTTGCTCTTTTTTTCTTTTTTTCTAATGTGGAATAAGATGCTATTTAATTTTGCTCCTCCATAGCTTATATATTTTTTATGTTTATTCTTTCATGATTTTTTTCTTTACAACTAGTTTTGGACAATTTCACTTTTGTGTCTCTTGGTATGATTTTATTCACATTTATTATGCAAAACATTCATTTTTCTTGGAAGTGTGATGCTATAATTTCAACTAAATTTAGAATATTTAAATCTTTAAATATTTATTACTTACCCCTTTCTACTTTAAGAATTAGAATTATGTGAATATAAATTTCTTGATTGTGGCACAGAGTGAGCTATTATATGACTGATCTGTAAATTCTTTCATTTTTATTTTAGACAATTTTATTGTTATATTCATTTAAGTTTCTAAATTATTTATGTGTGCAATTTATTGTTGATCTCATGCTATCCATTCATTTCAGCAATATTTCTCTAAAATCACTTTGTCTACATCTTATATCTTTTACATCTCAATATTTGTCTACAATTTTAATAAGCTATATAATCATCTATTTTCAATAAAATAATGAAAAGCATTACACATTGATTTAATTGTAGCATTATTTTTATATGAGTTTTGTTAGTTTTGAATGAGTTGTCATTGGTGTCTAAGTTATAAATACTTTATTTTTAATTTCCCATGAAGTCAGTGAAATGAGTTTAAAAAACAAAAAGTCTAAATAAATCCAAAATCTGATCCTTCTTAAAAAAACAGTTAAATAGGTATACTTCTTGCAAGCCTAATTAAGGTAAAAGAGATCATAAAAATAGATAAGATTACTTTTTTAAAATAAAGAGATTTGCCATAGGTACATGCTTGAGTTATGTGATAGAATTTGAAACTTAGGATGAATTAATTCCAAATGGAACACATTTCACTAAAATTGATTTAAAGAGAAATGTATGTCTTGACTTGATCAATTATTTGGTATGACTTTTTTTTTTTTTTTTTAAGCAGGGATTGAACTCAGGACCTTGAGCTGGCCAGGCAAGCACTTACTTAGCTGAGGTATCTCCCTGACCCCTTGACTTGATCAATTATTGCAGAAGTACATAACCTCATTAGTGAACTACCACTGACAGAATCAGCAGGTCTCAAAACTGAGTATACACATAATTTAAAAGCAAGAAACTGCAACGCTGTGTAATGATCTCAGATTTCCAGTAACAAAACTTGAAAAGAGGAAGGAAAATTATACACACCAATCTCACTTATTAATATAGGGGCAAATTCTGAGTGAAATATTGCCAAATGAACTCTAGCAACAACCC
Organism: Myocastor coypus; assembly: GCA_004027025.1. NCBI lineage: Eukaryota > Metazoa > Chordata > Mammalia > Rodentia > Myocastoridae > Myocastor > Myocastor coypus. The sequence continues at coordinate 34,287 of PVJA010021282.1, forward strand.
CTCCTCCTACACTGCGGCCACCATAGAAAGCACCCAGGACTTGGCAACGCACTTGCTAGGAGGAACCTGGGTACCTGCCCATCCTCCCACACCACAGGACCAAGCCACCACAGAAATGACAGTCACAAAATAGCAATGGGACAAGGATGCACATGATGGACAGGCAAGAATAATGAGATGAAAAAGTCTGAAATATGAGCCAACTGGTGATAAGTTAGGGGAACCAGTGCTTTGCTTAGGGACAAACACACACTGAATGGATTAGAAACATTCATATATATATATATATATATATATATATATATATATATATGTTCATTTTATCTTTTTTAATTTTAAAGAAAGCCATAAAAATAATACAGAAATTTAAAATAAGATGATGGGAAATTAATAATGGTTATTATATTACTATTATTATCTTCAAAGCAGTTGTTCAGATTACACGATACAGGTATGTTACATTTTTGTTTTTATTTTCCTTTCCTTTTCTTTTTTCTTCTTTCTTTTGATTGTTCTAATCCCATTCCCTAAAATCAAAGACCAAGTTCAGATAACTCCTTGAATACTCTTGCATTCTTCTTTTCTACTCCTTCTCTAGTTTCCCAAACCTGGTCTGACCGTCCTTTTTCCTCCAGCCTGGCTTCTACTTTCATTCCAGTTTTTACCTTACACATGATCCTCCCAAAATTTCCTGACTACAAATAAATCCCTTGTATCAAAGAGACTTTGTGTACAAACTCCTAATTTATGATTGGTTTTGTTATATAACTATAGATTTTGTTCCTATAGTCTAAAGTGTAAAATCAATAGTTATACTTCATCAGTTTCTAAACTGTACTCAGTGCTGTCATTATTGCTAATTGTACTACTGTAGCTAGGGTGTCATGTCAGTTGTAATTAGTTGTCTTTCCTTCTGTAACAAAACTGGGGAACTCAGGACAAATAACATCACCAGAGTCCTATGCCAAATGGCTGGGCCAAACAAATACCAACATCTCACTCTCAAATAATTGTCAAGATAAGATTCTGGGACAGACACAACCAAGAATCTCCTATACATGGAAGACATCCCAGAATAATAGACTTTTCTGAAGGAGGCTTTCATGCTAGTCTTAGAGTAATATACTACAAAAATTCACAAGGATCATCCTCAAGAACAAAATTTTCTTATCATTAGAAAATGATAAGACAAAATTGCAAAGTGCTTTTTCTTCAATTTTTGGTCTATAAACTTATATTCTTAACCCTCTGGAAGAAAAGCTTAATGATACTATTATTCTACAACATAGGTACTTGAGTGTAACATCACTGTCTTTCTGAGTATCAAGCAACTTAGACTTAACTTGGAATTAGTATTTTCTATCCATCATGATATTCTAATAAATCTCTATAGAATGTGATAAATGCAGTTACACATTTTTACACATTTAGAAGTCTAAGTATAAAGCCCGGTGTGGTGGTGCACGCCTGTAATCCCAGCACTTGGGAGGCTGAGGCAGGAGGATTGGTGC
>PVJA010021283.1:0-35770 GCA_004027025.1 Myocastor coypus
AACTTTCACTATTTGCAGATGACATGATAATCTACTTAGAAGACCCAAAGAACTCCACCAAAAAGCTACTGGAATTAATACACAAATTCAGTAACATAGCAGGTTACAAAGTCAACACACAAAAGTCAGTGGCATTCCTCTACATAGATAACAAACACACTGAGAAACAAATTAGAGAAACAGTACCTTTTATGATAGCGCTGAAGAAAATGAAATACTTAGTAATCAGCCTAACTAAGGAAGTAAAAAACCTTTTCAATCAAAACTATAGTACTCTGAAAAAAAAGAGATCTTAGAAGATCTCAGGAAATGGAAAGATATTCCCTGCTCCTGGATGGGAAGAACCAACATTGTGAAGATGGCCATACTCCCTAAATTGTAGTACAGATTTAATGCAATTCCTATCCAAATACCACCAACATACATCTCAGAGCTGGAAAAGTCATTCCAAAAATTTATTTGGAACCAAAGAAGACCCAGAATTGCAAAGATAATTCTCAGCAATAAAGTTACAGCAGGAGGCATTACAATTCCTGATCTAAAGTTATACTACAAAGCTACAGTAATTAAATCAGCATGCTATTGGCAAAAGAATAGACCTGAAGATCAATGGAATAGACTAGAGGACGCAGAAGCAAATACAAACACATTCAGACACCTTATTTTTGACAAAGTGGCCAAACATGTGTACTGGAAGAAAGTCAGCCTCTTTAACAAATGGTGCTGGAAAAATTGGCTCTCTACATGCTGAAAACTAAATTTTGACCCTAGTCTATCACCATGCACGAAAATAAAGTCAAAACGGATTAAAGATCTAAATATTAAAAGTGAAACATTAAATCTCCTGGAAGAGAAAGTGGGAGGAATTCTTGAAGACATCGGAGTAGGCAAAGAATTCATGGACGGAAATCAAATTGCACATTTAACACTTGAAAGCATCAATAATTGGGATCTCCTCCTGCTAAGAAGTTTCTGCATGTCAAAGGAAATCACTAACAAAGTGAAAAGACGACCCACAAATTTCGAAAAGATTATAACTAACAAGTACTCAGACAAAGGTTTTCTATCTAGAATCTACAAAGAACTAAAAACCATTAGGGTCCCAAAATTCAAAGACCCAATCCAGAAATGGGCATCTGGGATGAACACTCACTTCTCAGAGAAAGAAATACAGCAAGCCCACAAATACATGAAGAAATGCTCACCATCGCTAGCTATTCGAGAAATGCAAATCAAAACAACACTTAGATACCACCTCACCCCAGTAAGGATGGCTATCATAAAGAAATCAACCAGCAACAAATGCTGGAGAGGCTGTGGGGAAAAAGGAACCCTTCTCCACTGCTGCTGGGAATGCAGATTGGTGCAACCATTATGGAAAGCAGTGTGGAGGATCCTTACAAAACTGGAATTGGAAGTTCCATATAATCCAGCTATTCCCCTTCTGGGAATTTTCCCAGAAGAACTGAAAACTTCATACCATAGCGATATCTGTGCACCTATGTTTATAGCAGCCCAATTTGTAATAGCCAAATCTTGGAAACAACCAAATTGTCCAACATTTGAAAAATGGTTTAAAAAATGTGGTATTTTTATACAATGGAATACTACTCATCCATAAAGAATGATAAGTTTGAAGACTTCATATATAAATGGATGTACATTGAACATATACTCATTAGTGAAATAAACCAGACCTATATGTGTAAATATCATATAGTCTCCCTAATATAAGAACTTTAAAGTAGAAAACAAGAACTTAAGGGAATAACACAGCTGAATGTGTTATGGATTAAACAACGAAGCGACTGGAAGCAGACAAAGCAGAAAACATATCAATAGCAAAACCATACACTTATGTACACAGGATGAATCAGATATTGGTCTCAAGAACCTTCAAAAGGTTCAGCATATTGACTATAGCACAATGTAACGCTAAATCCATGTTTGGAATACATGTCACTCTTGTCTTTTTGATATGTACTGCTCCTGGTGTAAGCTCAGTTACTCTCATTCTCTCAAGAGTAGTACTTGAAAATAAGAGACTGGGTCAAAAACCATATTCTTGACAGGCTACAATTTTGTATTTCCTTGAATTTCCAAATATCTGTGTCAAAATTGTGTAACTGCTTATATCACATTGTATGGAAAGTTATTAGAATATCAATGATGGTTAGAAAATATCATTTACCAACTAAGTCAAAGATATTTGATACTCAGAAAGCCAGTAATCATAAGCCCAGTACCTATCTTATAGAGCAATAGTATCACAAATCTTTTCTGCTGGAGGGTTGAGAATGTAAGTTAACAGACCGACAATTGGAGAAAAAGAAGGGCTATAAGGATAGCCAATATTTTGGCCCTAGCCCTCAAAGGTCAATAAAGACCCAGGATATAAGAGAACCTGTGCTGTAATATCCTATAACTCAGAGGTGTCCCAAGTTTCCTGGTCAAGGAGATTATGGGACCTCAGAGGAAAGGGATGAATGAACTGCAGTGCGTCTAAGGAGAGTCACCCAGAGAAAAACATTCTCTCAGGCTTTCACAGAAAGCAAAATGGCCAAGCAATGGCCGTGACTCGTCCTGAAGGCTGACACTAACTACAGTTGTACAAAGTACTGTCTATGGTCTCAAATTTAATCCTGAGGGGATTTGACCCTGGAAGATACAAAAAAAAAAAAAAATGAATGTTTAGTTATACAGGTCTTGCTTCGACTTGCCCTTGACCACCCAGCAAGAAAAAAAAATCCTTTATTACAATACATGGAACGCAGAGATGAGCTTTAGGAGGCTTAGATTTAATAGCCTCCCACATCACAAGCTTTACTGGTGGCACACTGCAATTGCAAAACTTTTGATTGTGTATGTATCTGCTTCCTCTTAGTCCAAAGAGAAATATATTCTTTCTTTTTTTTTTCTTCTTTCTTTTTTCTATGCAACATCAATAGGGAGATGGGTCATGCCCACACACTGTACTCTGTAGAATGATTGTGAGGACAATATGCAATATGTCAACTTTCAAAGAAAAGAAGGGGGAAAGGAAGAAGAAAAACTAATGTGGATTTAGAGAGGCTAATGTTTACCTGTTTGATCAATCTTATATACCTATATGTATTAATCTAAACTGATCTGATGATGAAAATATGTAATATAAACATTGTTAAATTTATTTATTTTTTTTTGTCTTTGAGACAGGGTCTCGTTATGCAGTTGAGGCTGGCCTTGAGCTCACCCTTGTAGCTCAGGCTGGTCTCGAACTCGCACCGATCCTCCTGCCTCAGCCTCCCGAGTGCTGGGATTACAGGCGTGCGCCACCATGCCCGGCTGAACATTGTTAAATTTAAACAATAAAAAATTGAAAAAAAAAAAAAAGTAAAATATGTTGTCCTCATTTTAAATGTGTAATTCAATAGCTTTTGACAAGTATATAAAAATTTCAATGTAGCACTGCAACAAAGATTCTGGACAATTATATCGCATCCAAAAGATGCAGTTAATATTTCTCAGATGGCCCTAGACAACCATTAATCTTCTTTATATCAGGTAGAGGTTATTTCTGCCTATTCCAGAACTTCAATGAAATTATGGAGCTATGCACTTTCTACCTGGTTTCCTATACTCACCATAATGCTTCTGAGACTCTTTCTATATAGTTGTGTCAGTAGTTTGTTCTTTTTTATGTCTGAGTAACAGTATGTTGTGTAGATTTATCACTAATAGTTCGGCCATTTACCACTTGGTAAAAATTTGCTTAGTATTTTGAATATTGAAAAACAAAGCTGATAGAAACACTTGAGCATAGGTACATTTTCATTTCTTTTGAGTACTTAGGGCAAGAATTATGGGACTGTCTAAGTTTGTTATCTGCACAACAAAGTACCAAACGCTCCTCCAAAGAGGTTGCTGTTTTATACCATGGCAGCAGTGTCTGGAAATTTTGGCTGCTCAATATTCTGATTATATTTTTAAGTCAGTTTTTAAATAAATTGGCCTTTCATTAAATAGGTTTCACCATTGTGGTTTTAATGGGTATTAGGGATGCAGTTAGTTGATTGATTGATTGATTGGTTGATTGATTGATTGATCGATTTTAAGACAGGGTGTTGTGCAATTTAAGCTGGCCTTGTGCTCACTTTTGTAGCTCCCAGGCTGGTCTTTTATCTCAACTCCCCCAGTGCTAAGATTATAGGCGTGGATCACCACACTGGGTTCCAGTGGTTTAGTTTTTGAAAAAGACTGTATAAGCAACTGAGAATCCTGGTTACAGTGGTTGGTTGACATTGGTCTCCCTCATGCTCGAAATCCCACATCTGGTACTTGCTCTAGCTGTAACTATTAACAATCCATCTTTGTTGGATCGTACTAAAGGCATAACATCATCAGGTTTTGTTTTGAATTTGAAAGATAAAATAAATTTAAGGCAGCAAATGTAGTGCCTATGTACTCAATACAAATAAAACCTGAAAAAAGAAAATGCTCTGTGGTGTCCATCCCATCAAGCTGACCAAAAGCTATCTATCAAATTTCAGTGAATATGGAGCCATTTTACTCTATTTTTCTCGAATACTTTAAGGCAATTTTAGCTTAACATATGCTATAGTATTTTGCATGTTTTCAAAGTATTTTATCCACTTCCAAATATAATCCTCCAGAGGACAAACTTTAATATTTCCATTCATCATATTTTACAAACTTTGATAGGGTTATTTCATTAAGCTGGAATATAAATGAAGATTAATGAATTGGACCTGTTTTGTGTTGGCAAATAGAGATACTTTACTCCAATTCTTTCTTCATTTCTAATCTTGACTTTTAACTCAACAGAGAATTTTTTTAGTTTCTTAATTAAATAATCTTTATTTCTGATTAAAAACAGCTTTTGAAGTTCCACTAAGTACTTGAAATATTGTCTCCAATATAAATTATTCTTTTCGCCGGGTGTGGTGGCTCACGCCTGTAATCCCAGCACTCGGGAGGCTGAGGCAGGAGGAATGGTGCGAGTTCGAGACCAGCCTGGGCTACAAAAGTGAGCTCAGGACCAGCCTCAACTGCATAGCGAGACCCTGTCTCAAAAAAGACAAAAAAAAAAAAAAATTATTCTTTTCAATGTAAGTCAGTTCATTATATCAGGTTTTTCAGTATGTTATTAAATTAAAAATTGCTTTCAATAAACATTAACAACACCGATGGCTTTTGACTGGTTCAGCCTACCCTGGGGAAGGGGCTGGTGCAGTATGTGGTGCTGGGAATTGAACTGTGGTCCCCTGTGCCTACCTAAGCTTGCCTAAGCAGACCCTTTACACCACCAACCTATCTTGCTAGCTCAACAACACTGATTTTTAAAGGAGATTTTTAAAAATACATCACTGTTACTAAACACATGATGTCCTGAAATATTGTCATGTGAGAACCTAATGAAACCCATCAAATCCATTACCAATTGTGCTTTTAACATTCCCACTTATTTTAAGGCTCGTCTCACATTCTGATATCTAAGCAATGTAAGGGCACACTTCCCAGTAATTCTCTATGTTACCGGTCTTTGTGCAGTTACCCATTAAAAATATCTACAACCTCTAAATTTACTTTTTTTACCTACTGAACATTTCCCTTACAGAAAGACATTATCATGGCTCCATGACACAGGACTTACCTGTTAGCTCATGGCTTGTGTCAAGATGCCAGTCCAAAGCTTCATGGAGTCATAGGTGGGGCTTTCTCTGAGATGGCTAGATCTATAGTGTGTGCTGCATGGAGGAACTAGAATCAAGATGACTGGCATTAGGGGTGTGCCACACATCCTCAGAAGCCTGGGAAGCGAAGATCTTAAGACATAAGGGATAGAAGGAGCCGTGGTCTTCCCTTGCTTGGTTCTGTTGTCTTCTGCCATGTCCAACACAGTCACAGTGTTCCCAGGCTAAGGATGTTGAGAAGATGGAGTAAAAAGGACAAGAGTCAGAATAGAGAAAACCAAGACCAGATGGAGCCGGCTCTCCTCACGGAAGGGGGAAGGAAGGGAGAGGCAAGGCTTGCCCCAGTGACTGCAGCACATTTATTTATACACTCAGAAGATTGAGACCCTTGTGAAATCCCTCTGTCTAACAGGATATCTGCGGTAGTCTGTTTTGGCCACCTGTGCTCCTGTGCCCAACCTTCTCCAGCATGCACGCGTGGGATTTCAGCTTCATTTGCTCCCTGGGTCTTCTGCCTGCTATGAACTCTTGGTCCTCTGTGATGCCACTCTCCCAAGCCACCTTGCACTGGAGCCAGCTGTATGGACTGGAATCTCCATAATCTTAGCTACCTAAACCTTTCATGTCTTAACTTTTGGGTGTGGGGTATATTGTCTCAGTAAAGAAAAGAGAAACAAAGATATCACATTTTTACAATTTCTTCTGGTTTTCTGCTATTCTCATGTTTTAAGTCACCATTGCATTATTATTCCCTATACTTCAGCACCACCAGTAGATGTTTTATTTTATTCTATCTTATACTCAATATACTTTGTCACCGGAAGGAATCTTCACTTTCTAAATGTTTCATACTCATTTTCTCTTATTTTCAGTATGACTCCTCTTTCTGACAAATATTTATGAAAAGTAGTTTCTTTGTCACCTATCTACTTTAAAAAAAAAGAAAGAAAATACAGAATAATAATAAAATTGAGAGATGATACAGAATTTCATTAAACAAAATATTATGAATTGGACAGCATTTATTATAGTGCATAGTGTTGTTTTCAACTTAGCTGTTTAGATTTCCAAATATATAAATGTGAACTTGGAAAGAGAAAAACATTATATGAATTTGAGAGAAAGTGGAGAAAAACAAACAAAACAAAAAATCATTATTTTTTCCTTCTATATATCAGCAGACATACACAATACAATTACCCAAGCTACCCTGCATACATATGTAGAAATACCTCTTTTCCTCTCTCTCTGTCCTCTTATTGAGAATAATTCCTTCCTTCAGAGCAGATTGATTCCCTTTTCATAGTACCTACTGTTCCTTTTAGTTACCAAATTTTATTTACTCTTTCAAGTTCTCTTACTAGTTAGACAATACAATGTTTGCCCAGGCGGGTCGGACATTTTTCACCTAAGAGTATGGTCTCTAAGTGACATAAATCAGACCTACCTGTGCAAACATCATATTGTCTCCCTCTTGTAGCGACCTAAACTCTTAAAGGAAGCGCTTTATCTGTGCCAAATGAAAGATGCGAGGCTAAGAGTGTGGCTCAGGAAAGGAGCTCCTGACTTGCTTGCACAAGGCCCTGAATTTGATCCCAGCCCTAGATATGAAGAAATGGAAAGGTAGAACCTTGTGTTTCACGCATCAGAGTAATATCTTAGAGAAATTATTCTGTCAACCAAATTTCTTATAATTATCCTTATCTCGTGTGGTTATTGCTCTCTTACTTTAAAAATTGCAGTTAAAGTAGGAAAACACATTCTTTTTTGCTTCAGCACTTATACCTGCACCTGTTTACTACTTCTTGCTTTTCCCTTACTACACATACACAGTGCATGACGCTCACTTCTCGCGAGGGGATGGCACGGGTGCTTTTCCTGAGCTCTCTTCTACCTCCCTCCATCTAATGAACTACTTCTGATTAAAAAAAAATTGTCTCCCTGCATCCCATGCTCATCTTTTATTTTCCTCTTTATTTTTTGTACCATGCAGGAAAGTATGTAGAATTATAGACTCAAATCAGGAAGACTTTATTTCATTCCAGCAATACTTATCAAGTGGTAGAAATTCTGGTATTTTTCAAAACAGTATGTTTTTAGGGAAAACTTTTGGAATAAATATCCCTCTTTTTCGATTAATATACCCTAAAATATAGGTTTAGAATAATTACAAGGGCCTACCTTGTTTTTGCTTGCATAATCCTGTTCCTTAAGTCTTTAACAATATAGAGAATTCTAAAAAAATTCTTCTTTATAAGAAGTATCAGGGCTGACCAAATAGCTCAGCAGATTAAAACACCTGCAAGCAGGGGCCAGGGCCAGGGCCAGGAGTTCAATTCCTGGGCCTGCTGTGCTGCCCTGTCCCCTGGGGCACATTGAGAAGACAATTGAGACTGGCTGTGGTGGTGCACACAAAATCCCAGCTCTTGGGAGGCTGTAAACAAGTGTATTACTAGGAGTCTGATTTAGTAGTGAGACCCTGAGCATCCTGTAGATCTTTTTCCTAAAATAGAAAAAGAAAAAAAAGTATTTCCCATTTTGTTGTCATTCCTAATATAAGTATTCTTCAGAGTTTAATATTCTTACTTTTTCTTCCCACATAGTCCCCAATAACGAATCAATCCACTAGAAAATGTTCTCCTGATTCTTCAGTTTTATTCCACATGGGCAATATTAGTGATTTTTGTCACAACTCACCAACATATGATAATGTACAGAAGGACAAAAGTAATAATCAAATATCTTCCCCCAACTTATATTTCAATCCTGATCTTTACATGTGTATTTGTTATATGAGCAGTTACTGCTATTGGTACTGGTTTTCATGTGCAGCTCTCAAGGGTTTATTTTGTGGTTTTTGGTGGTCTAATCAAGAAGGCTTTCAACACAGTTTAAGTAAATGGAGTAGTAGCCTGTCCTCAGACTTGTTGTCTCCAAAAGTGTGAAACAAGTTGCCTTCTCTTATACATACTCAACTCAGGTCTTTTATTATAGCCATAGAAAATAAACTAATACACATATTAATAAAAAGAGTTGGGCCCTTAATGTAACTGTACCTGAATATGCAATGACAGCTTTGAAAATGAATAATGTATTTTGAGAAGCAGTCCAGTGAACATCTACACCATGTAAGGTACTGTATGGGAGAGTATGAGGAAAATTTAGATACACACCGTGCAAGTAGACTCAGATGGAAATGACACTCATATTGGAATTAAAGGGCATGTATATTGCCCAAATGTGCAAGGCAGTTGGTGAACATTGTCCACACCCTAGAACTTTATGGAGTGCCATTTTTTGTAAATGATAAACTTATTAAAAGTGATTTCTAAGCAAAATAAAATAATCTTGGCTGCTTGGAGCATGGTTTGAGATAAAAGGGAAACAAAGCAGACAAATTTCAAAAATTGACAGCCTGGTCAAAGAAAGAGTAAAAGAGGTGTTAGCAGAAGAAGACAAAGGCATGGCCAGTAGAGCCTCTTACAAAGACATCAGCATAGCTTCAAATATCTTATGTACTAAACAGCAAGGCAAGGGAAAAATACTCAGAAGGACAAAGTTGTTTCAGGGACTAATGGCAGGGAGCCGTCCATAATGCTGAAGGCCAGTTCTGGATTTGCGTCCTTGCTTTCATGCAGCAAAGTGCTTCAAGGCCGCCTCCCAGCTATAGCCCAAGTAGACCCAGGTGCTGTTTGTGCCAGTTGCAGATCATGTGGGGTTTCCTAAGATGCTGATTTTCATATTCGTAGAAAGCAGTTTGGAAGAAGAGTGAGCAGAGTGGAGTGGGAGATAAAAATAAAACCTTTGAAGCCATGTTCCTAGTGACAGCGAAGTGTAATTGTCTTCATTTCACATAGAATAAACAGAGAAATAGAAATGTTACAGTAAGACCAAAACCCAGTAGGACGAGCTGGGCATGGTGGCTCACACCTGTAATCCCAGCACTTGGGAGGAGGCTTAGACAGGAGGATCGATGTGAGTTTGAGACCAGCCTGGGCTACCAAAATGAGCTCAAGGTATCTCAAAAAGACAAAAAAATAAAATAAAATAAAATAAAATAAATAAATAAAAATAAAAATAACAGTAGGATAAACTTAAATTTTGTAGCTCCTTATGCAGTGCCTGGGGCAGGCTATGGAGGATGGGAACTCCAAATGGACTGTGTGGACCTATTCCTGGGTTGGGTAGTAGTCCACATGGTTTATCTCTTGAATTTGTTCTGTTTGCTGATTCAGCTTTTCTTCAGCAGATATGTATTTTCCTGACATTTTCAAATTTATGGAATCTCTGCTGCACCTTCAGCTACTCTCTGACAGGTTTCAACTGTCACCTTTTTTAGGTCATATTGCCTGGCCTATTCTACTTTTTATAAAAATTTGTGTGGAAAATTCCACGATACCATTACTCTTGCATTCTGTGTGCTTGTAAAACCATTAGCATAAGGATGATGCCAAGATCTGCTTCCACCTTAAGTCATAGCCAGTCTTACTGGCTTATATTTGGGGGGGCCTCTGAGAGCCTGAATGTTTCAATAAAGTGAAATAAATTTCAAGATACCTCCAATTCACTAGTCTGTCTTAAGAAGTGGACCTCAAGTGCTTCCTTTAGAAATAGAAACTTAGATCGATGCACCCTGAGCCAAGGAAGGGTCTCTCATTGATGCCTGAGATGCCTTCAAGTCATTTTTCCTATTGCCTTGACACCAGGTGCCCAGCTTCTAATTCTTTAGTCTGCTGAACTATCTCACTGGTTCCTATATAATTCTGATCTAAGCATTTCTGTTCTCAAAAAGCTGCCCACTTTTTATGCCTACTTTTTTTCCTAATCTATGCTACATCTGGATAAAATAAAACAGCAATATTCATAGAATAGCCTGTACATTGGGTTACAATGATATTTCCTTCATAGATTAATTCAGTGCCCTTAATCTCAGTCTCCCACAAAAATGTAGGACATGGACAAATTGAAGGCACATTTTCTGTCAGAGTGTAACCACATGACTTGTAGTTCAACTGCCGTTGGAGACCTTGTTTCCAATTAAAACTACCCAAGTGTGATCATTACTCTCCACATTCTTATCATTACTCTCATCTAACCTGAATGTCTCAGCAATCCTGCTCATAGCATTCAGCATCTCCAAATCTTTGTAAACCCTGGCACAAAACATAGATGCAGATACAGCCAGAGAAACAATCCCCTGCTTCTACCAAATTTTGTATTAGTGCTTTCCTGTCACCGAGAAAAAACGACCAACATACAAAATTTAAAGGAAAAATGGATTTTTTTTTGACTAAAAATTTCTTACAATTTCACTTCAAAGTAGACTGGCTGCATGGCAAAGATGTCATCAGTGGAAGACCATTGGAAGTGGATGTCAGGAGACAGTAAGCGAAGGGAAAGGTTACAAATAAGATTAGAGACATTTAGTTTTGACCTAAGTGACAGACTTCCAGCCTGTTGCTGCCTCCTATCAGTACATGCAACTACTGGAACAGCAGTGGGTGAATCTAGTGGGGTGTATAACAATTCATGACCTTCAAATACATAAGAATCTCAGGAGACGTTTTATACATAGACTAGAATAGCACTTAGCTGGACCATGTTTCAAAACAAATTACAGAAGAACTGAGGGTATTGATCACTGCAGAAACCTTTAGTTCAAACTGCCATACAGCAAAAAGATGATTTCTTCATAAAATGCAATATTACTTACCACATAGAAAAATGAAATCTTGTTATCTTCAGGTAAATGAATAGAAAATTAAACTATCCTTATAAGCAAATTAAGTACAACTGAGAAAATTAGATAACATGCAGTCTCTCTCTAAAATATGAATAAATAATAAACCTTTGCAGATGGTATTAAATAAACAATAAAATAAGAGAAGGGCTGGAAACCTCAAAGAGAGGTGAAGAATTAAAAATTCATTCAAACTTTGTTACATAAAAGTATCAATTCCCCAAATGAACATTATGCTTGGTTTCACAAATATGGACTAATAAAATAACAAAGCAATAAATAATAACAGGGGCCAGGGAAATTGCTCAGTAGAATAGGTGCTTTCCTGGCAAACACAAGAGCCTGAGTTCAATCCCCACTCCCACAAAAATAAATAAATAAATAAATAAATAGATAGATAAGATAAATAAATAATAAAATAACTTATATTTCATCTGTAAAGTCACAAATACATAAGTATTAACTGAAATGTGTTGAAAATTTTCTCTGCTTCAGCATGTGGATTTTGTTTTAGTTTTTCCTTTTTTGTTTGTTTGTTTTTGTATTTTAGGGAAGTGTCTACAGTGTGTTCAGGTTCTCATTACTAGAGCAGACTTGTAGTGATCTACCTGTTTACAGCCTCCCAAGTGTTGGAATTACAGGTGTGCACCACTATACCCAATCTCTATTGCTGTCTCGGTGCACCCCTGGAGGTTGGGCCGGCAAGGCAAATCCAGGGATCGAACTCCCAGCCCCTTTACCTGCTGGCAGGTACTATAATCTGCTGAACTGTTTTCTCAGTCGTGTTTTAGTTTTGACTGACAGATTTATCTTACTTGTTTATTCGTGAGTAGAGTATATTGTTTTAATTCACATGTGGATTGGGCAGTGATCAACTGAATGTAGTAAGCATATAATTATTATTAAATGTTTATTATTTATTTGTAATAAATTATATATATATCCTTTTGTTGTAAGCTGTAAGAATGCTTCAGAAATGTTGGATAATTCATAGAAAAAATTTCTTCTCATTAAATTTATTTATTGTTTTTTCTTTTATTCATTAACTTAGGTTTTGAAATAGTTAATTCAGTGTTTCAATATAGACTTTTAATAATATGATCTCACTGTCATATGCCCTTCATCAGGAAAAGTATCAGGTGTGAAAATCATCAGATCGCAGAGAAGAGCTAAATTCAATGATTCAGGGCCAGTGAGACAGTTCAGCAGAGTAAACACCTGCATAAGCAAGCATAAGGATAGGGCTTCAATCCCTGGCACCACATGCCATGCCATCCCCACCCCAGGCATGCTGAGTCAGCACGGAGTCTAGGTGCAATGGTGCAGTCCTCTAATCCCAGCACTGGGGAAGCTGAAAGCAAGAAAGTCACTGCAAGCCTGGCCTGCATAGTGAGATCTGTACCAAATACATAAATTTTAAAAATAAAAATAAAAAAATAATTTCAAGGATTGAAACATTGGATATTTTATAATATTGAATAACTACAATTCTTTGTTTTTACCTTACAATTCACTACATTTTAGTGGGTTTTTCTAGTATACATATATGTGCTATCTAGTCAAAATATAGACCATAACATGGTAAGTAATTGCCTGTAGAAAGCTAATTTTGAAATCCTGTATTTCCTTTTCTGTATTATCAATGTCATGAGTAAATATTTTTAAGCTCTTTCTACAATTCATTCATTCTTGCAAAGATATACCCATTTAACCATGAGGCAATTCTATGCTTGGAATAAAAGATTTTATATAGTTCAGTTATTCAAACAGTCATCTAAAAATACATATGTGGCCATTTCATTCTGATTATTCTCATTATTTCTTCAGTATTAACTCCAAATCAAAGACATTTTGACCATTTATTATACATAAAATAAGGCAGTATTATTGATTTTCAAATGTAAATCTATTTCTTTCTATAGCAATGTGTTTTTACTGATACATAGTAATTCTATAGACAATGATGAAGTTACCTGGAAATAACAAAAATACTTCTGTCTTTGTAGTATACATTTTCTATGGTACATGAAAGAAAATATTAGCTACCTTTCTTCTCAATATTAAAACATATTTTAGGTGGGAATCGTGGTACATACCTGTAATCCCAGCACTTGAGAGGCTGAGGCCAGAGGATCGGTGTAAGTCTGAGACCAGCCTGGGCTACAAAAGTGAGCTTAGGGCCAGCCTGAAATGCATATGGAGAACCGTTCTCAAAAAAAAAAAAGGAAAAAAATAAAATATTAAAACTTATTTTACAAGAGAATGTGTTATTTCTATATTTCTGTGCTATTGTATCCTGCCACTGTAAGTCAAAATACGAGCTGTTTAAAAGTTGATAGCAATTACACTTATGCATTCCATGCTGTTGTTATAAAAAGTCAAGCATAAAGTCTGTTAAAGATATTTGTTCAGGATTTTAATTTTTTTTTTGTTTTGTTCCCAAACATATTGTGTGTTCCTGACTTTAAATGTGGCAAATAAGGCTAAGACTTTAATTTTACATTTCAAATTAGACCACAGTATGCGGTATTGTTTCATCATTTCTTTATTTTTGCCTGCAAAAATGCTTACAGATGGTGCAATCACCTCTTCTCTACTTATTATTTTTGGCTAAAACAATGAGTATGAAATGTACTATTTGGCAGACATTGTTATCTAAATGTTTTGTGCCATTTCTGTGGAGGAGCTACACTGTAAGGTGTAATGGTAAAAACACGTACATTTATATTACATATACCAGTATGTAATATTACATTTAAATATTTATAATAAAGTAATAACTTATAAAACATTCCAGGTAATATATTTCACTTTTATTTTTTGAAAAGTTTAGATAGTAATCAATAATATTAAATATAAATTAAAATAACAATATCAGCTAAGAGAATAAGTGTAGAGCTATAATTTTAATAGAATTAATTTTCAAAGACTTGCTTCATATAATATGGAAATAACATATTGTCCTTTCCTTATGCTAAAGAATTATTCTAAGTCATTGGTTATCAATATCATTATATAACAATAAGTAAAAATGTTTATGTATGTGCTTTGAGTTAGTGGTTGGTTTACTATTGCAGGATTTAATATTAACTAAAATTTGACTTGCTTTTTGAGAGAAAGCATAGGTAAGATTATGAGAATGGATACTTATAAAGGCATGATGATCCTTTACTTCTGTAGTATTAATTGTAATACTATCTTTATGCCTCCACAATGAAGATATTCTTATATTAGGAACAAGCTTCATAAATGAACATTGTATGAAAGTGTTTCGAGTGCTGCCTAGACTGTTGTAGTTGCTTTTCAAGTGATTGATCTCTAAGAAAGAGGCCTTACTACCACTATGATTACCGCTACCATTATGCAATGGTTACTTACGCAGCACACCTTGATGAATTGGAAAAGTATAGAATAACTCCTCCCATTCTTTTCACCTGATCAGAATGTGGGTGAATTTGGAGTAAACATTGTTCATTCTTTCATCTTCATCATTTTGATGCTGTAAGTAGTATAATGTTGATTAGACTAGAATGATTGATATCCTCATGAGGTTTCTGCTTCCGCATGCCTGTATTTCTTATCAATAGAGTTTATTTGATTTTAATATGATTTAGACAATTTTTTTCTAATAACTGAATTGTGTAGAAATCTTTGAGTATACTTATCGAGGTAGTTCATGAAATGCATTTTTTTCAAAAGTGACAATAAATTTGAGTTACAAGTATTAAAACTTAGAAAATATATATTTTAATGTAATAGACAAATAATGGTTATAACCTTTGACAGTTCATATCACATGATTTAGTGGAACATATTAAAGGAGAAAAGATGATAGGGTAAAAGCTAGCAGCACATCACAGGCTCTCTGGGGCATGGAACCAGGACAGCTATAAACAATTTATTTAAGAGAGTGTAGAAGAGCACTGAAAACTGAGAAAGATCTGGCAGTTAAACTACAAATCATGGAGAAATTATAGAACCTGAAGACAATGCAGGGAAAAGAATGAAGCCTGGAACACTGATCCCAGCTTTGGGGGAGGGTTCAGTGTCTGCAGGAACCAGGCAATGTCCAGTGTTATTGTAAGCAGCAAATACATTGTGGAGTTCAACTATGAAAATAGTGCTGTTGATATGGCAGGTATCATTGCAGAGGAAACAGGAATGCTATAACAGGATCCATTTGTACAGAAGTATATTGTTCAAATGGAGCCATGCTAAAAATCTGAAGTCACAGAACAAGCACATGGCAGGGATTCTTGCATCACTGTATTGTGGGAACTGGGTGGGAGAAGACCACACAAGAGATAGTCCAGGGGAGGGAGGAGACCAGAGGGCAAATCAGGGACAAGCTGAGTTTAAGAAGAGAGGCCAGGAGCCTCCACCTGCCTACTTCCAGGACAAAAATGTGGTCCATTTATTTTCTTCATGTGCTAACTTGATCAGAGAGATACCTTGGCTTGGATGTTTGACAGACAAATAGCCTCTGGGGGAAATGGGACACCTTACAAGACCCTGGGCGAAGACAGCCCTTTGGAATTAACAGTGACCTACAGGCCTCAGAAGGGCAGGAACACTAAGAGTCACTGGAGTGAACATAGCCCAGAGGTAACATTGTCTGACATCCCCCTCCCCAGACAAGATAATGGAAAGTACAGAGCATTCATAGAACAAAAGCAGATCTGAAAAACATAATAGGATCCAATTATAACTCAGTGCCCTTCCCCCACATCTAGTGAATTCCAGTTCCACAGAATTGGGAAGCAATTTCCAACTCAAAGAGCATAATAAGGAGAAATCTTTTGCTTTTGTTTTTCCTTTTCCTTTTGAGAAGGAGAGCTTGGATTCTTCCGTTTTCCCCCTTGCTTTTGCTAGTTTTATTGGATCTTATTACTTTAGTTATTTCATTTTTATTATTCTTGAATAATTTTATTTGCTTTTTATATTTGTTAACTGGACTTTTCTTTTAATATTATGGTCAGCTCAGCCTGCCCTGGGGATGGGGCTAGTGCAACATGTGGTGGTGGAGATCGAACCATGGTTGCCTGAGGTTGCCTAAGTTTGCCTAAGCAAGTGTTTAGACCGCTGAGTCATCTCTCCAGCCCTGTCAACTGGATTTTTAAACCTTCTCTCTCCTTTCTTTTCTTTTTTTTAAAGTTAAATTTTCTTTCATATTCATTTTCTAGGCAACTCTGTTTACATTGTACTCTTTGTGATACTCATTTTACTCTATGTTAATATTGGTGATTTCTATTGTTAATTTTGGAGCAGGTTTTGCTTTTAAAACATGTCTGTTGAATGTCAGTATTTGTTTTCTCTGTGTCTGTTATTCCTCTAGATATACTGCTTATTAATAAAGACAGTATTGAGATTCTATTGCATCCTACAGTATGTCAATATCCAATTTGAAATTACTGTATTATTATAACTGACTTCTATTGTCTCATGTTTAGACCATCAACTTACTATAGTTTGTTTTTCCTGGGTGGTGGTAAGGATCAATCTCCCAGAAGACTAATAAAAAATATGGCCCTTAAATGCATTGTCTACAACACCAAACCATGAACAAACACAAAGAAATTGCATTGTGACAGAGATCACCACAGTAATGACATTTCTTTTGCTAGCTTATTTTCAACCTTCATAATAACAACTGAAACATTAGAAAATGATGCAACAACATGCCTCCAAAAGGTCTTAAGTCCTGGTACATACTTTCACCTCACCAGCAACAAAGTAAAAGATACAGGCAACTCAACAGTCAATTTGTTAAAATTATAAAAGAGTATAATATAGCGATGTGAGATGGAATCTGATGTCCTGAAGGAGCAAACAGCAATAAACAGAGCCCAAAGAGAACTGTTATCTCTTATAAATTTGAGCAAGATTGGATACAAGGCCACAGACAGCTGAATTTCCTGAAGGCTACCTGTCTGTTCTTCAGTCCTTCACCTCAGATATTCAACTTAGTTTGGTGAATGTCAGAAGGCAATAGAAATTGCATTTACACAATTAGTTTGCACATTCCTTAGCCTGCTTTTAGTTCTCAATAAATGTGAGAAGTTTTGGTGACTTGGAACTCACTTAGATCAAGACTGAGCTCTTGAGTCCTCTAGCTAGATTAATCCAGTTTTCCTTCCATTTCTTTCTGTTCCAACTAATGGCATACAACAGTATAGGGAAGAAATATTGACAGAAATTCATAACATACTTAATAAACTTAAGGATTTAAATAAACAGATCATTGATTTAATTAGTAAAATGCTCCACAACCTTAAAGAAAAAAATAAATAAGTGATTTTAGTTAAAGCAATCAATATAAGATATAAATAAACATTCTGGTATTTAAAAAAAAAACAAATCATGCAGAAATTCAAGATATAAAACTTCCAATGGCAACATGGGTAGTAGATTTGCTTAATGTGAAAACATAGCATCTGAACTTGAGGACAAAGTTAACACAGCAGGTTTTGCACCCAGTGACACACTATTAACAAAGCACCATGCAAACTAAATCCAAGAACTGCTAGGTGATGCTTTTTAAAACTCAAACTTAGAGTTATAGAAAAAAAAAGAGAATAAATTATAATTTAAAAGATTAAAAAGTCATCGAAATTGAAACAGTGGATTTTCCAAATCTAAAGAAAAAAATCAAAGTGTAATCACTACGTACATATATAACCTCTATGTCTTGATCGGGGAAAAAAAAAATGTCTCCAGCAGTTGATGAACTGTGGCAATTGAACAAAGAGAAAATGCTAAAGGCTATATGGAAAAATAAAACAATAGGAACAAGTATTTTAGAATAAGGATGATGTTCTCAGTCTAATATTTAAAGGCCGAATTTGCAGAGTTTCTCAAGTTGTAAAAAAAAAAAAAAGTTGTCAACTAAGAAATTTAGACCCAAAAACTATCCTACAAAATTAATTGGGAGGCCAGGCATGGTGGTGGACATCTGTAATACCAATCCTCGAAAGGCTCAGGCAAGAAGATGACTGTGACTTCGAAGGCAGCCTGGGTGACAAAGTGATTTCAAGGCCAGCTATGACATTTCTACATTTTAATGTAGATTTACCAACCTATTTTGCCCAACATTTTAACAGAACTATATAAAGTTCTGTTTATATAAGCAATTATGTAAGTTTAAGCAATTATAAGTAATTTTCAGCAATTTTGTGAGTTAAAATCGTGTGAGGCAAAGCATAAGTAATTATGAGTAATGAGGAAAGACATATCAACATTTGGAGCATAAAAAGTTGCTACCTAAATGAGTCCCAGTCTAGAGTCTATGAAAGAAAAGCAAACTCTCACTTCCATCCAACGATCTCAGTGGGCCCTCCAAAATGATATAGGGGAATGTAACTCCCAACCTGAAAGGTACCTGGGATGAATTTATTTTCACCAGAGAATGAAACAACAGAGGTTAAGAGCAAAATATATTTATAAATTTATATTTATTCCTATTGTTTTTATCTGAGCTTCTGTCTGAGACAAGGACAGAAGGAGGACCTGAGGGCTTGGCCCCAGATCTGTGTCTTCCAAGGATTTTCACAGCAATAAACCATGTGGTGAAGTGGGTCTAAAGTGACAACTTAGAAACTCATTTAGGTTGGCATGAGGTGAGGCAAAACTATGGTTAACCAGTGAGCGAACAAGCACAATTTCTCAGGTAAAATTGATTAAATCCAGGACTGAATTGGTAAGCGAGTCAGGTAGCAAGTGGACAGGACAAGCAGACATGAATACAGAACTGGGTTTTTCCTGTAGAGGGCTGTATTAGTGACTTCTGGGCATATTTAAGGTGAAAGACTCATTTAGAATATCGTCTCTTGATGATTATTTTTAGGGAGGTATGTGGTATGTGGTTTAAACTTTTGCCTTGAGATCCGGCCCATAGCAGGGGTCTATCTCTCCAAAAGTGATAAAGTCACCTTGTATTCTATGCTGTCTCCCTGAGGGTCTAGCCCTATCTGACTGCCTATAATATTTCTATTTAACTCAACTACCTGCAACAATAGTGAGACCCTATCTCAAAAAGTAAAGAAAAAAACAGGTTAATAAATTAGGACTACCCATGACAAAGGAACCTTAAAAAATGCAAGATTGATAAACCAACATTGAATAAAATACTTAAAGAATCATAACCACAGACAAGTTCACCAACAGAGGCAGGAGACCACAAAGGAAAGCACATGTACCTCTAGCTGGGATAGTAAATAAAGAAAAGAAAAATAAAGGAATAAACATTCAAAAAAATAATGCAATGACAAGAATCTATATATACTTTGCAATCCATGTCAGTAACATTATTTCCTTAATCGCAACTGGGATAAAAGAAAAATCAAACCACCTCATCTGCCAGAGATATAACTCATGTCAAAAGAAGTGCACAGGTTGAGCAAAAAAAACTGAAAATGATGCTATTCGCAACCAGAGTCAAAAACCAGTGAGCAGTTATTATATTTTAGACACAGCCCACATTACTCTTCATTAGAATGGACAAAGATGGCCAATACCTCCTAGTAAAGGAAATATCAGGAAATATTAAATGAGTAAATTTTCATCAAATATAGCATAGCAAATTCAAGAAAATCTTGACTGAATATAAGGAGACTGACAGACACCAACGCAATCATAAAACAGTATATCAACTAGACAAAGAATAAACAAAGACATCAAAGCTAAACTACACCACTAAATAAATGATTAACCGGTACCTTTGGAGGGTGTTGTCCAATAACAGGATTTCTCATGCTTTCTTCTAAGTGGTGTTTTGTATTTTTTTTCAAAGCAAAGAATAACTTGATCTATAAAGTGTGCTTAAATAAATAAAAAAGAAAAAGTTATCCCTCATGTAGTATTAGAACAAAGCAAAAAGAGACTAACAGAAAAGCAAAATAAATGTCAAAAAACTATAAATACATAGCAGAAAATAAAAAATTCCTAGAATCAAATGAAAGCAGAAACATACTAAGACCTATATGACACAATGAAATGAAAGCCAAATGTAAACCTCTTAGCTATAAATCCACACATTATAGAGTGATACTTAATAATGCATCTCAGTGTCCTAGAAACATAAGAAAATCCAAATGCAATAGTAAAAGTGCAAGCCGGGCGTGGTGGCTCACGCCTGTAATCCCAGCACTCGGGAGGCTGAGGCAGGAGGATTGGTGCGAGTTCGAGACCAGCCTGGGCTACAAAAGTGAACTCAGGACCAGCCTCAACTGTATAGAGAGACCCTGTCTCAAAAAGCCAAAAAAAAAAAAAAACAAAGGTCAAAAAATGATACAATTGAGATTATAAAAAATATGAAAGTTCAAGGAATCAAAAACTTGAATTTATCTTTGGAAGGATAAACAAGATTGTCAAACTTTTAGACAAGCTTAACAAAAGAAGAAATTTTAAAAAGCTTACCAATATATCCATGCATTTAGAAATAAAACAGATTAAATGATAATGGAGACTGCAAAATTCAAGAATTACAAGAAGCCATTTAAAAATTGTATATTCCAATAAACTGACGAACATGGAAAAATGCACAGATTCCTAGAAACATGAGTTACCAAAATTGATCACAGAATATTATATAAAAACTCTGAATAAATCAATGAAAAGCAATTAATGCAGAGCTGTACTCACAAGAAACATTCTGGCGAACAGAATGCAACAAACATTTTAAAAGTTTATATGTTATGACCAAATTGGGTTCATCTCAGGAACTTAAAAATAGTGCAATCTGCAGAAATCAGTGAACATAAAGCAACGCATAATGAAAGTGAGGATGAATGCTACATGACCATCTCAACAGATGCAGTGAACAGCCTCTGCGAAAATCTAGTGTCCATTCCTGAAAATATCTAGATGAAAACTGGCCTAGGACATAGTCTTCAACTGATAAAAACTATGATAGGTTCACTGTTGTCAGTGGGAAGCCCTGACAACATTATTATGAACTCAGACTAAACAGGCTATTCACTGACACCTCTCCTGTTCGGCAAGGTACTCAAAGTTTTAGTTGGAGAAATCAAGCAAGAAAGAGAAACAAAACAAAAAAGGGGTATATAAATAAATGACCATGTTGTTATGAAAAAAATATATATGTATACTAGATAGGGTAGGTATACAGCTACTTTCTCTTAATTCTTTGAGAAGCAAGGTTTGTACTATTAGTGTTTAGATAAAATATCATGTCTTCATCTTGTACTCTGAATAACTAATATGAAAAACATGGTATGCAATATATTAATTATTGTCACTGTCCTACTAACCTGTTTTGAGACTGTTTCACTGCTATTTATTTTTTTCTTATTAAAATAAATTTTTTAAAAAAGAGAAAAACAGAAGAGTTTCTTATAGGAAAGGAAGAAGTCAATTTATCCATACTCACTGGTGATGTCTCTTACATAGAAGACACAAAACACTACACTAAAAGATGTCTAGAGCGAACAAATCCAGTCAAATAACTGGACACAATCAGTAACATTGTTGAATGCCAACCAGGAACTCACCAAGAAAAAAGTTCAGAAAAACTGTACCATTCATATGAGCTTAAAATTATGTCCCTAGAATTTCACCTAATATCCTAACCAAGTAAGTAAAAGATCTTTATAATGAAAAACTAAGATATCTTGTAAAAAATTGACACCTGAAAAATGAGAGTCTCTGTTCTCATAGTTAGACCCCTATATGCCGGGCGTGGTGGCTCACGCCTGTAATCCCAGCACCCGGGAGGCTGAGGCAGGAGGATCGGTACAAGTTCGAGACCAGCCTGGGCTACAAAAGTGAGCTCAAGGCCAGCCTCAACTGCATGGCGAGACCCTGTCTCAAAAAGACAAAAAAAAAAAAAAAAAAAAAAAAATAGTTAGACCCCTATGGTCAAAAATGGTCATATTGCAAAACACATTTGTTTAATTCAAGCCTAAGCAAAATACTAATGAAATTCTTTAAAGAAAAACTCCTAAATATTCATGGATCCAAAAGTGACCTGGATATCCAAATCAACAGTGAGCCAAGCAGGAGTCATCACAATTCTATATTTAAAGTTATATTATATGGGCCTGCATGATAGCTCAGTGGACTAAACACTTGCTTTGGTGAGTACGGGGACTGGGATTCAATCCCTGGCACCACATGCACAGCCGGCACCACCCCCAGGCACGCTGAGCTGGCCTGAAAGACTTGGTGTGGTGGCACATGCCTGTAGTCCCAGAGTTACGGAGGCTGAAAACAGGAGGATCACTATGTGTCCAAGCTACACAGTGAGGCGCTGCAACAATAAAATATATAAAACAATGAATGAAAGAGAAAAAGAAAGTTATAAAGCTTTGATGATCAAAGAAAATAACAACACTAGAGCCAAAGTAGTTTGTTAACCAGTGGAACTGAGTTTAGGAAGCAGGAAAATCTTGGCACCTCCAGATATCTGATATTTGACAAACAGGCCTACAGGACAAGCTGAGTGAAAGCCAGCCAGTATCACAATGATGTAAGAACACTGGTTACAGACATGCAAAAGTGAATCTAGATACATACATTTCATCAATGGGAAATGAAGTCAAAGTGGATCATGACTATGTTATAAAACAGAAACACTGAAACTTCTGAAAAATAAACTCTGAAATTCTTGAATTCCCAGACATAGATACAGACATTCTGGTATTTCATTTAACAAAGATTAAAAAAAGAAATTTCACTTCACCCAGATCTATCCTTTATAAACAATCTTCTCAAAAGCCATGAAGACATCAGGTGACAGAGATCATTTGTGACCTCTTTTCTGCAATTCATAATAGCTAAATCTTTGAAGCAGACGCTATGTCTGTAAATAAAATAATGAGTGAATAAAATATGTCTCCCGCCCAGTGTGGTGGAGCATGCCTGTAATCCCAGCACTCGGGAGGCTGAGGCAGGAGGATCAGTGTGAGTTCGGGACCAGCCTGGGCTACAAAAGTGAGTTCAAGGCCAGCCTGAGCTGCATAGCAAGACCCTGTCTCAAAAAGGCAAATAAATAAATAAATAAATAAATAAATAAATAAATAAATAAATAAATAAATAAAATAAAATATGTCTCTGGAACATAATGGAGTACTACACCACCATAAAGAAGAACTAATGAGAGTAATTATTAGGAAAATAGACATATCTCAAAGCCATACTGCTAAATGAAATAAAGCAGACTCAGAAGGTTAAAATGTCACATTTCTTTTTGTCTTTTTGAGACAGGGTCTCCCTATGCAGTTCAGGCTGGCCTTGAGCTCACTTTTGTAGCCCAGGCTGGTCTCAAAGTCGCAACGATCCTCCTGTCTCAGCCTCCCGAGTGCTGGGATTACAGGAGTGTGCCACCACGCCTGGCTCCACATGGTTTGTCTTCTATGACAAATCCAATGAATAAATAAAGTTATATGTAAAAATTAAATAAAGGATTGTAGAGAAAAAATGGACATTTGGAGATAGGAACATGATGCTGGAATTAGGGGAGACAGAGAGGAAGAGAAGGAATAGTAGAGTAAAAAATGTTGTGACACATATATTATAATATTCATGATGAATGTTTTATTCTATATTGCGACAGATATACAGAATGAAAATTTGATCCAGAATAAAAATAAAATATGTCAGAAAGAGATGGAATATGAAGAATTGCATTGGTTCTGAATTGACTTCGGGAACAAAGGAGTCCCTAAGGAGCAGCATATGGCCCACTCAGTGAGGTCAAGCTGCTATGCGTCAACTTACAGATGAAGGCAAGTGCGATGAGCCTTCCATGATTAATCCTGAGACGCTGGAGATTTTCAAAGTTTCAACTCTGAGATACATCTTTTAAGTTACTGATTAAACAGATTGCATCAAATTCTTGGTATATGTGGGAAGATGTTTGATAAGATGATTATGTAAGCTCATTGAAGCATAGGCTAAAAGTTATAATTATGAGTGCAGCATTATTCCTGATTATGTGCAACCTAAATATCAAACTTAATGTGGTAGAATGTACATGATTTATGAAGACTATAACATGATAGAGGAACGTAAGACAGCAAAAATAGTTATTATCATCAAAGACTTTTAAAAAGTCGAGCAGGGCTCATGGAGGGAAAATATTACAGTATAACTCTGAGAAAATATCATGAAAAAACGGTATAGGCGGGGAAAAAAATCTAAAATCCCCCCCAAATTGTAAGCATGCTGTTGTAACTATATTTATGGGTGATGTAAAAAACAGCCAACTTTTGACAAAACAGTTGACCAGTTGACTCTTACTGCGATTGATCATATATATATATATATATATATATATATATATATATATATATGTAGGCATTTATATGCATATATGAATATATCTTACATATGGTCTCTATGCATGTATTTGTATATTTTTTTTCAGATTAGGAATTTATAGTTGGAATATATTAATTAAATTATTTGAACTACTCTAAGATATAATAAGAAAACAATTAACAATTTGAAGCCTGGGGTGGTAGTACCACCTTGTACCCCAGAGATTTGTGAAACTGAGGCAGCATAGTTGGATCCACAGTTTGGGGCCCAATCTGGGCTACTTAGCAACTTACCAAGATTTTGGCATGAAACAAAAAAGAATAAAAAGTAAATAAATGGACTAAAAATATAGCTCATTGAGAAGGCTCCTCTCCATGAGGAAACAAATAACAATTTTGCTTCCCTTGTATTCGATTTGCTTCTTCCATTTCTACCTTTTTTTCCACTTGTTTCTGCCTTCCGTTGCCTTCATTAGGTCTGTACTTTTTTTTTTTTTTTTTTTTTTTTTTTTTTTTTTTTTTTTTTTTTTTTTTTTTTTTTTTTTTTTTTTTTTTTTTTTTTTTTTTTTTTTTTTTTTTTTTGTCTTTTTGTGTTTTTGAGACGGGGTCTCGCTGTACAGTTCAGGCTGGCCTTGAGCTCAGTTTTGTAGCCCAGGCTGGTCTCGAACTCTCACCAGTCCTCCTGCCTCAGCCTCCCGAGTGCTGGGATTACAGGAGTGCGCCACCACGCCCGGCCAGGTCTGTACTTTGAAAGTACAAATAGTACTTTAAGATCATTTAGTTAATCATTTTGAAGTCACATACTGTTCCACTTTCCAGTCACCTTAGTCAGAGTGAACTTATTTATGTGCCAGATTGCTTCATCTTTTTGCACAGTGCATAAATTAAGAGCAGTTTCCATTTGCTGAACAAGAGAAGCAACTCGGTAATATAAATAGCGCAGACCTTCTGGGTGAAAGAACCCTGAGGAGATGGAACAACTTCTTGGGAAGCATATCTCCTATTTAGTGTCGTGGGCAGTAAGTTGCATCACTAGGACGCCTCATGACCCAATTATTAGGGAAAGAAAAGAGTTAACTCTCTTCAAATTCCTACCTGAGTTATACTATTCTTTTAGGCCTAGTAATCTTTATGGACCATGATTTATTATTGTTATAGTGTATATATTCAAAGAAAAACATTTTTAAAATCCTTTAATTATATGAAAAGTGGAAGAATTTTTAAGTTATATGTGAAATGAAAATATATTTTCTTTTTCTGAAATTTGCACTGAAATCCAGTTTTAGGTGAGCACAGCTGTACTTTCTCAAATTTAGAATTCAAATTTAGAATATGCTTAATCAATTCTGTAATTTTGTTGTATTTAGTACAGAGTCTACAGAGTCTCACTACCCAGATCAGACTCCTAGTGATCCTCCTTTTTTCAGCCTCCCAAGGGCTGGGATTCCAGGTGCCTGCACACCACCACCCCAGTCTCAATGACCCTCTCAGCACACCCTGGGAGCGGGACCAGCCTAAGTATGCTCTTTAATCCTCTGAGCTATCAATTTTATAATTAAAAATTATAATCAATTTTATAAAGTAGTGATTTCAGGATATTCCCATCTAGTGTTCTCTTCCTGCTGTTAGGACTCAGACTTTCGACCCTTAGAATGCTGATTTGTCCATGTTAGCTGTCATCTGCCCCATCTGCATTTTCAGGCCTCCCATCTTTCTTAAACTTTGTACTTAGCACTTCTATAGGGAAACTCCCAAACTCAGCCTCCTACTGCTTCGCTCATCTTTTCTTGCTCAATAATTCTTATTAGCCATGAGGGGTTTATCTTTCCTAGATAAATTGAAAACTCATTACAAAGCATATTTTGATAAATTATTCATGCCAGGATGTGGACTATATTAGTAACTAAGATATTTCAAAGGTATTGTTTACCTATACAATTAGCTTCCAAATTACACTTGAAAGCTAAATCTTTATAAACAGGAAAAGTGAGAGGGGCTGGAGAGATAGCTAAGGGGCACAAGTACCTGCCTGGCAAGTGCAAAGTCCTAAGTTCAATCCCTGGCTGGGGGAGGGGGAGGAAGAATGAGAATATGATGCAGATAATTTAACTTGTAGTGTTTTAATGGATACAGAAAGGAGCCTTGAAATGTGATCAAATCAGGTAAATCACATATTTGCTAGACTTTAAAATACTACAGAAATAGTAGTAAGAGGATGGTGATTTATTATATCTACTAAGTTATCACATTGCATAACTCACAAAAAGAACTAGTTAAACTCAGTAAACCAGAAGACTGAAAATCAGAAATTATATTGATGCATTAATAAAATGTGCTATAGTTTAAAGTTATATACATACCTGCTTATCTATCAATTAAATAGATAATATTAAAAGTTTTCCCTAACATTGTTTAAACAAGATATCAGGTCTGCACCATGTCCTCTGAATAACTACTATGAGACAACAGTATGCATGGTATTAATTATTGCAACCATCCTACTAAGTTGTTTTGAAACTATTTCATTGCTATTTTATCTTTTTTCTCATCAAAATGAATAAAAATTATAAAAAGAAACAAATTTTAGATAGAAGAAAAAATTTTAAAAAATAAAAAATAGAAAATGTTCATGAAATTGGCATAAATGCAAATAGAAATTAGAGTTCACCATAATTTTAATGAAAACCTGAAATTTTAAAAGCCTCTGACTTGCAGTTTTGTCTTGTTTTCAAGTGTGAGAAACCCAAGCACCTTAGTCCTATAATAGCTCTGTCATTTATCACTGTAAAGTGTAGCTGGCACTGTCCAGTTAGTCCAAACGTTAGGACAGAGAAAGAGTAATGAAGAAAATTAATGGAATTGCTTTCATCTTTAATACTTATACCCAGGGAATCCATTTTCTTGTGCCATGTTGTATTCTGTGATATATGAGAAACACAGGAAAAGCAACTAAAGGTAAAGAAGTATTTCCTTTGCTTTCAACTCAGAAATGGAAAAGTTACTTTTACTCCAGGGCAATATATTTTATTTCCAAAAATCTGTCAAAATTTGAAGAATACAGTCAGTCTATATATTTCCACTGACTATCATAGTTTTAAAAGTAATTTTTGAAGTACAAAATTAGAAAAATTAAATTCATGTATAGCACTACCAAAATTACAAAATGATTACTGTTGAAGTTATACAATCTTGGACACATGGGAGGTTTTCCTTTTACTCTGTCCTTCAAAGCATTAATATATAAAATAATATCATCTCCCCTTAAGTGTAGTTATGGAAATCAATCATGATAGTATCTTTTTATGCAACATTTCGATGTTATTTCCCCAAAATACCTTCAGCTTACATAAAGTAACAAATGTTATGTATAAGATATAGTCCTTCTACAACCTGCATGAAATTATTAGTAATAGCTACACTTAAGTTGTTAAGAAAATATCTCTTAATTCTTAAATATGGGATTTATGCTTATATCCCATCCACTGATTTCATTAAGAATTATATTTTGAGTGACCAGAGATATTTGCAGGGACATAAGCATCTGCCTGGCAAGTGAAAAGTCTGAAGTTTGACACCCAGGATGGAATTTTTTTAAAAAAAGAATTGTATTTTGAAGCTTACAACATAAGTGTCCAGGAAAATTAGGCTAATTCAAGGCAATCCTAAAGTCATATACATGGTGTGTAAACTAATAATTTATATTTCCTACGTACTGCAAAAATATACAAGAGAAGAGAGAAGAGGTCAAAAGATGGAGAGGGAGCCATGGAGCAGCATAAGTGCCTGCCTGGAAATGCAAGGTCCTGAGCTCAATACCCCAAAGAGGGAGGACTAGGGAAAGAAAAGAGGAATATGTTATGTATATGTGGCAACATGCAACAAAGATGTCAACATCATGTACTACAAACACTAATAAAAATAAAATAAAATTTAAAATTGTTCATGTTTTCTAGCAACAGCAACTGATAGGTATTATTTGGTGCAACTCATTTATACTTCAGTATCTAGCACATTTATCAAAAACAGTATGGTATTGATAGGTTATCATTTCATCGGTGTAATTTTCTTTCAGTCCCCCAATGTGTGAATAGACTGTTCTCATCCAGTCACAGGTATGTGTGGATGACAAGCTCTGCTTTGGCCAATGGAATGGGAACAGAAGGCACCACAGTGCTCCGGGCCTCATGCGCGAGGGCCTCACCACTCATAAGGATTTGGGCCTTGGGCCCTCTTCCCTTGACTGCCACAGAGTTGTTGATGAAAGCGAACCCTGGCATCCAGGGGGATGAGGAGCAGTCTCTGTTGGCTTTCAATTCTGAAGTTTTGTGGAATAAGAACTCTCCTGATACTCCAAAATATTCAATTTAACAATTTACATTAAGCAAAAGGAGCACTCTATTGAATTAAGCTCCTGAGAGTTGTGGGACTGTCTCTTACACGATGTAGCACTATCTCTGGTAACACAGCCATATTAAGCTGTCTTTAGCTTCCAGCTAGTTCTATATATTGTATTTTTGAAAATTATTTCTTTCTTCCTTCCATTCTTCCTTCCTTCCTTCCTTCCTTTCTCTCTCTCTCTCTCACTCTCTCTCTTTCTTTTTTTTCCTTCTTTCTCTTTCTTTCTTTGGTACAGGCCCTCACTACACAGCTGGAACTCATAGTGATCCTCCTGTCTCAGCCTACCCATCACTGGGATTGCAGGTGTGCTGCACCACGCATGGTTCCAGTGGCCGGTACACCACGCCAGGGGTTCCAGGGCTAGCATGGCATGAGGTACCAAGACCAAATCTCAGTTTTTATGTTTGCCAGGCAGGAACTTAGAGAAAATTATCTAATTCCACTAATTAAAATGTATTTAATAGTCTCTTTAGAAATCCTGCTTGTAAAACAAAATACTTATTTTAAATAAGGAAAGAGCAGTGCAATTTCTGGGCAGTTTTATTAGTATAACAGGAAGCTGTGTGAAGAAATCAAACCCAAATATCTTTTAGAAAACTAAGAAAATTTCATGTCTTAAAATGAAGTTATTTTCACTAAGTAGTAGTAGGCAATTTTAAAGCAATTATTACAATGGTATAACACATAGGCACTACCTATGAAGTAGAACAGTTTGATAATTAAGATTTAAGCAAGTTCTCTATATTAAGAAATTCTTGCCGGGCGTGGTGGCGCATGCCTGTAATCCCAGCACTCGGGAGGCTGAGGCAAGAGGATCAGTGTGAGTTCAAGACCAGCCTGGGCTACAAAAGTGAGCTTAGGCCAGCCTCAACTGCATAGTGAGACCTCGTCTAAAAAAAAAAAAAAAAGAAAAGAAAAGAAGTTCTTGCCACAAGTAGGTGGTATTAATTTTTTATTAAAGAGCCCTAAAAAGAAACATATGTGTTGTTGTTTTCCTTCATTCAAACCAGAAATATTTAATGTAGACTTTCAGGAAAAGAAAGTTGCTACCCACTGGAGATAGAAGCCTGCAGAGAAACCTGCTCTGAGCACCTGAGGAATCTGGTTACTGTTCCTTTAGTTCTTGGGAGCAGAAGCAGGCACGCCTCTATCTGGGCTGGTCCTCACTGGTGAGAAATCTTCCTGGAACTCAGGATCCTGATTTTTTTCACACTGAACAGAATAAGCAATAACAATGACAACCACCACGTTATAATGAAAATCAGATTCTCGTCATTTTTATTGCTGTGCTTTAAATTTTTATTATTAACCTGTGTTTGCACCATCTATGACTTTAAGCAAAGAAGTGTGACATATGTTATATATAATCTATGCATATATATACATTTATATATTATTTTTCAGTAGATTTTTATCACTGCATACAAATAATAAATACTGATATTAAATAGTAGATGACAGCATAAAGAATCTCACTACAAAAGAAAAATATTAAACATAAAAAATAGTCCTTAAACACAAAAAGGACACTCAGCCACTTGATCATGTTTCTCAAATTAAATCACAAAAAAGATAATTACATTATAGGTCAATGATTCTCAAAGTTTATTATGTGTAAGCACAATTGGGCATTTCGTTAGAATGACAATTCAGGTGCAGCCCTGCATCAGTAGGAGGCGGGGTCCGCCAGTTTTTCTGGCCACCAGGCAGCATGAACGGCTCCTCCATTCCTGGCAGCAGACTTTGACTAGTATGATTATGAGTAAGAGGTCTGAACTTGAAATAGTAATTTTGTACTGGGCTGAATCTTACCCTAGGGCTCATAATGCCTTATATCTATATTTTGTATTTTTAAACTTTTCATTATAAAAATTGCTGAAATGGCATTTCTAAATCTGTTGAACAGATACAACTATATTGCCTCTAAAAAGAATAGAAACACTGTATCTAGGGGTGATGGCTCATGCCTGTAATCCCAGAACTCGGGAGGCTGAGGCAGGATGATTGGTGCTAGTTTGAGACCAGCCTGAGCTACAAAACTGAGCTCAAGGCCAGCTTGAACTGCATAGCGAGACCCTAGTTATTACTAAGAACGATTTAATCATAAGAGAACTCATGCATTTTAATCACACATATTAACTCCATTTATTAGCTCATATTAAGTAGTGGGGAAAAAGCACACATTTTGTCAAAAAGACAATAAATAAATAAATAAATAAATAAATAATAAAAAAGAATAGAAACACTGAAATTATTTGCTCTCCCTGTCTTTAGGTATGAAAACGATGCTCCAACAATAAACTAGTGATACTAAAAGTATCAAGTTCAGGAAGTCTTCACAAAAGAGATGTTAGTCTTGGCTGGCATACATGAGTGAATATGGGTAATAAACAAAGAGTAGATAGTCTCAGGGAAAAAAATGGCTTAATAAAAACCAGAAAAGCAAGAATACACATAGTCTGATTACTTAGAGGACAGCTACCTTACCTGATAACTGGAATGTACTACTGAGTTTTTGAGGTTGGTGGGTAAATATAAGAACTCACGATATGTATATGCTGCATTGTTTTTGATGGGGCTGATCAACTGGGAAAACCAAGTAGGAACATAATTCAGTGAGCCACTAGATGGCGCCAGAAGCCCTTCCGAACACTACTCACACCTCTGTTACCCACCCTCCCAAACCTTTATAATATCTGTAGTGGAATTTGAGAATAAAATAGAAACTCAAGGTTTTTAGCACATATTTAAAATAATTAAAATTTGAACCTAGTTATTACTAAGAATGATTTAATCATAAGAGAACTCATGCATTTTAATCACACATTAAATCCATTTATTAGCTCATATTAAGTGATGGGGAAAAAGCACACATTTATATTTGATAAATTTATTCTTCCTTAAATAACTTAGAGAAACTGCAGATAAGGTTTTATTGATAGTCTCACAATACTACTAAAATCTATTTTGCATTCTTATTTATGATATTCATTATTGTGAATAGTTCTTGAGTATCAGTCCAAAAGTGATTGAGACTTTTCAAAAACTGATGTTTTATCCTCTATGAAGTTCTTCATAAAAGAAAAAAAATACAATATTTCTACTATGAAGGAACATATGATTTCACTAGGTATATATTTCTGAAGAATGTACTCGAAAATTTCAAACTTTGCATTATCCTTTAATGAGGTGAATCTTACTTTATTCCTACTTTGGGGCGCACTTCGCTATGCTAAATATTTGCCTTTTCCTGGTGTTTGTTTTTTCGCTTGTTGGATTTTCTGTATATGCAACTCAGACTCATAGTGACCCTCCTGTTTCAGCCTCCGCAGCGCTGGGATTACAGGCGTTTGCTGCCACTCCTGGACTTGGTAGCCAGCTCAGAGCACATGGAGTGGGGTGGGAGCTGCATGTGGTGCCAGGGAACAAACTTCGGTCCCTGCTCTTGCCTAAGCAGGCACTTACTCTGCTGAGCTATCTCGCTGGCCTTTCTATGCAGAATTTTTTAAAAACCAGCTATGAAAGTTGTCATTTATGTTACAAAAATGTTATACATAAGCTGTCTATAATGTCTGTCTATAGAAGGTCAATAAAAATATACAAATTTAAAACCATTTCTTGTAAACTTACTACCATGAGATGTATTATTAGAAAAAAAAGAAAAAAAATGTTAAGTAAAGTGCTAATCCACAAGTTGTATATCAAGCAGTATTGAAATCTGAAGAACGTTCTAGTCAAGTCATAACATGCATCATAGAATTTATGATGACTGAGAGTTTCATTGTGAATGATGACATTAAATAGACTGTGACAACAGCCCCAAAGTAAATTTAAGGTGAATTGAAACTAAACTGAAACAAAAACTATTGCTCCTTAAAAAAAATAGGGCACTGAACAGGTAAAGTACAAACAAGCAGGGACGGAGGACAGAGACAAGAGAGGATAAAGCAGTTAGTTGGATTTGCTAGGCAGAGGAAATGAGCATCAAAGTGACCTGATTTACAAACTTGGACTCATTCTTATAATGTAAATTAGTAACACAAATGATGTCAACTATTCTAGTGACTAGGTTCTCACATTTATGTTTCCATATATGAAGAAACCTGTTTAATAGATTCTAAAGCATGAGTCTATGTTCGAACTTCAGCTATTAATATGTGGGTACAATACAAAAGTTAAGTGATGAAAATGAGACAAATTGTAACAATGAAAGTCGGTCAGACTGGTTAGAGAATTTCACAAGGAAAAACATTGTGGTTTAGTATAAATCACTGCATGGTAATGATTTTTAGAGTCATGTCTCTATCATAAGTGGTAATCACAAACATGCAGCAGGTAGCTATCTCTAATAATTATATAGTTCCAAATAACAAATTTATCTTTCTGTCTTTCAACTTTCATTTTTTAATTAATGCACAATCTTGTTGCATTATGACTCTGGTCCTTGCAGAGCATGGTGCTGGCACATAACTCTGTGTAATGCTTTTTGCTTCCCTTGTTTTTAACTTCTATTCCCTTCTTGACTCCCTTGTTACTTGAAGTAAATTTATCTCCCTACTTCCCATTATCTTTTAATCTATCTTTATTATTTCTCATGGTAAAAAATGCAATATTTAAAATTGGTTGTTATGTCTCACCAAATTTGGGGCCACAGAGGAAAAGGTTTGACAATGTATAGTGTGCCTAACGAGAGTCACCTAGAGAGAAAACATTCTCTCAGGCTTTCACAGACAGCGAATTGGTCAAGCAATGGCCGCGACTCATCCAGACAGCTGACACTGGCAGTAGTTCTACAAAGCACTGTACATGGTTTCAAGGTAAATCCTGAAGGGATTTGACTGACCTTGGGAGACACAAAAGTTACATGTTTTGCTATACAGGTCTTGCTTTAACTTGCCCTTAACCACCCAGCAGAAAAGTTTAACCACGAGACATAAAAGGTAAAGCTAGTTTAGTATTTTGAGCTGTCAAAAGCTTACATCAGTTTCTGACATTTCCAGTTCTGCCAATAACTCACTACGATTATGGAATATTGGACTATATATACATCTACTTTCTCTTAGTTCAAAGAGAAGAAAATTTTGTATCAATAATAATTAGAAAAATCATCATGTCTGCATCCTGTACTCTAAATAACTACTACGAGGACAACAATATGCATTGCATCAATTATTGGTAAAGCACTACTAATGCATTTTGAAACTATTACATCGTTATTTCTTATTAAAAGTAATAAAAACCAAATTAAGTTCACACATAAACTAAAACATTAAAAAAAAACTAAAGAAAAAAAACTAAATTGTATTACTGGAAAAAAAAAAAGTAGGGACTGAGAGATAGCTCAGTGGTTTAAGTGCCTGCCTGGAAAGCAGAAGCACAAGTGTTCGATCCCTAGCATCATATGCCTTGCAGGCCCTGCCCTGGTCCTGCTTAGTTGGCAAACAAAACAGGGAGTGTTGGCTCATGCCTGTAATCCCAGCACTGTGGAAGCTGATACAGGAGGATCACTGTGCATGGAAGCTATACAGCAAGGCGCTGACCAAATACACTATTTAAAAAAAAGTTAATAAGCGTGTGGCTGCAGTTCTAGGTCTATATTAGGGAAGAAGCGTCAAGAGGAATTTGTCTCAGAGGCACAGCGCTTGCCTGGCAAGCGCAAACTCCTGATTTTGATGCCTGGTACACCCTCTCCCCCCAAAAAAAGCAATTGAGAAGAAAAAACAGCATGTTTTCTCAGAAATTTGTGCATATTTCTGCTCCAACAAGCTATAAAATTTTGTATAGCAAAGACATTTATGCTATATGTGTGATAAAATAAATGATTAGAATATTATCAAATTAAATTACCTCTGAACAAATTGGTGAGTGCATAAATTATGCTTTTGAAATTTAGAGCTCAAAAGAGCGTCTTAATCTCATAGAATAAAAAGGCCTATATTTTTATTTCTCTGAAGTTAATGTTTCCCTAATTAATGACTTAATTAATCTTAGCATCATTGGCTTCAAGGCAATACTGTTTAAATATATCTAAAGACTTCCGGGCCCAATGGAAAACTATTCTCAAGGCATGGAAGGGAGTCCACGGAAAGGGACAGCAAAGAGTGAGCCTCCTAGCATCTATTCTATTTTATTTTAATTAATTTATTTATTTTCATGTCTGTATTTGGTGCACAGTCTCACTACACAGCTCAGATTCATTGTAATCCTACTGTTTTCAGCCTCCCCAGCTCTGGGACTCAGGCATGTGCCACTCTACCCAGACTCTGTTGCCAGCTCAGCACACCCTGGGGGCATGGCCGAGGAGGCAACAGTACCAAGTATTGAACCCTAGCCCCTGCACTTGCCAAAGCAGGAGTTTTGTCCACTGAGCTATCTCATTGGCTCTCATCTACAATTTTATGATTACCTAAAGGAAAATGTTGAAATTTTTATGGTTAGAATACTGTATGGAGCCGGGCGTAGTGGCTCATACCTGTAATCCCAGCACTCGGGAGGCTGAGGCAGGAGGATTGGTGCGAGTTCGAGACCAACTTGGGCTACAAAAGTGAGCTCAAGGCCAGCCTCAACTGCATAGTGAGACCCTGTAAGCCCAGTAAATATGTTATAGAATAATAGTATCACAAAGCTTTTCTGCTGGAGGGTTGAGAATGTAAGTTAACAGA